>JACJUY010000371.1:82914-117888 GCA_014220935.1 Platorchestia sp. MABIK
GCAACGCTACAGGGGGCAGGCAACGCTACAGGGAGGCAGGCAACGCTACAGGAGGCAGGCAACGTTAGGGAAAAAAGTATTATAGACCAACAACAATAATGTACATAAGAGATACAGGAGCAAGACAATACACACTGCAAACAATTCCAAACGTTTGTAAATAAGTTCAAATGTGCTTTTTGAATTTGGTGAAGGAAATCCCTTGAAAATGAAAGTCAGGAAACGTAAGAAAATTAGAGGTGTCAACAGCGCTGACGCAAAACTGTCAGCGTCATTGGAGGTGAGCCTTCTGTGCTTCTTTAGTAAGGCAGGCCAGACAGATTAAGATTATAAGTTAGTTTAAGCCTCCCTAACCGCAACAAAAAAAAAACGTGTCGACGAGAGGAAGGAGGAAGGCACCATTTAGAATGGAAATTATGAGAATGAGAATTCTATGCAGAAGAGGCATAGAAACAGTAAGTTGGGAAAGAAGTTCATGAAATAAGATAAAAGTTGAAGAAGAAAGTTGTAGGTGCTCAAAAACAGGACAATAGTGAATCGGAAAAAAGTGGTCCTTAACATAACAAAAAAAAAAAATTTCATTTCAACAAAAAGAAGACTTATCTAACTCTTATCTCGGACCACCACATTTTCCCCCTGGGAGTGCCAATTCCCATAGATACAATAGTTTTATACCCCTTCGGGGGGCAGGCCTGGCAGCAAAAGTGTCAGGATCTGAGTTATGAGAAAGTCAGCAGCTCAGAAATATCAGCCGCACAGCATCAATAGGAGCGTCGGTAAAACCGTCAGCCAAACTCGGGCGTCAACAGGAACGTGGGAAGAGCAGGAACATGAAAAAAAGAGTGTCAGCACACCAAGAACGTCAACAGAGCGCAGACGTCAACAGCCAGAACAGTAAGAACGTCAGCAACAACATCAGCACTACATGGGTGTCAGCAGGAACGTCAGTACAGGAAAAGCGTCAGCAGGAACGTCAGCACAGGAGGAATATCAGCAGGAGCGTCAGCCCGGGATCACAGCAAGTGGCGGGGAAATTGCAGGCTAAAACACGCCTAATTGCAGGCCAGCGCAGTCGGAGGAAGTTGCGGGGGATAGGGCGCTCCCGGGACAGGAGGGGCGGGGGATGGGAACCCCCGGGACAGGAGGGGTGGGGGATCGGGCGCCCCCGGGACAGGAGGAGTGGGGGATCTCGGTGCGTCCCGGGACCGGAGGGGCACGCAACAGAATTACGGATGAATGACGGCGAAATCGCAGCATAACGCACGGCGGAACGCTAGCTCTCGGAACGTTGAGTGATGTCACAGGACACAGCAAATCAAGACGAAAGACAAGTATGAGCACCGTGCTATAAATGGAGGAATGGATGTGTTAAAAAAGCATCAACGTTAGAATACTTGATATTTAAAAAAACGCATCAATATCAAAATGTTCGATATTTCACATATACATTAATGCAAGACCTGTTTAGCATTTGAAATGAAGCATCTATGTCGCACACGAAAGTAAAAGGAACCAAGTCATCTACTCAGCAATCCGAAGTCCAAATCGCTCGAAGATATTTCAGTCATTGCATTCGCGAGTTTTAGCTACACCAGCAATTCAGTCATTGCATTCGAGTTTAAGCAACACAAGCACCAGCTGCTTGCCAAGTCAGTGAGCAATTACAGAGCATCCGATCAGGGTTGTCGAATTGGCCTTTCTTGTGGCCAAAATTCTCTTTCTTTAATTTAAAGCCTTCAAGGTATAGCTTTTTCGTGCATGTGTCATTTGTGAGGGGCTGCAAGTGTCTGGGTGGTTTTCACGGTCAAACTGATATGAAAAAAAAGCCTAAAATCGACGAATTTGGTTTAGAAACAAACAATGCTCGGGTACCTTGTAAGTCACATTTAATTTGAAAAACCCCAAATTGAGGATTTTTAGCGCTAAAAAGGTCAATCTGGTAACCGTACAGGGTTGTCAAATGCTGAGCATGAGCGGTCTTAGTAATAAAATTGTCTACGAAAAAATTTCTTCAATGATTTTAACCAGAATAATGGCCAGTCACGCAACCGAAGCCAGTATGCCCAGGCTAATATGGAGAGCTGGCCGGTATGAGGGCGGAGTTGCTTCAAAAGTTGCAATCACAGACACATGAGAAATGTGATCACGGGCGGAACGGAGTTCCGAATCATTTGTGAGCGAAAACAAGCAGGACCCTTCGGGAGTGTTTTGATTCGACGCGACTTAAAATGGTGTTGTGTACAGCATGTGAACAGCGTATGAGTCTGTGCGTAGCAAGCTTTAAATTAATACCCGCTGTTTGTGAGAAGAGTTGAACAGTCAAGAGAATAAAGAAATACCGACTTTCCAGAGTAATACAAGTAAATTCGAAAGAATAATTGAGAAGATTTTCAAGCAAAAATATAATACAGTCGCACAGAACTCTTCATTTCAAATTTTACTGAGTATCAAATTCTAACTATTTTAGCGTCATCATTTCACATCTACAATCCAATTTAAGCAAAAGGTTAAAGTTCAAAAAGAAAGTTGCGCACGGGAGCACGTAAGATGCAGCAACGAGGCGCAAATATAGCAGCGAGACACCGCAATTCAACACGACCTGGAGACACACATAAGCAGAGCAGAGGAAATGCCTTCCTAACGATGTGTCCTGGAGCGACGCGTCCGTCCGACTTCACAGGAAAAAACTCGCACGTGAAGCCAAGAAATAATCGACCAAGGACCGATACCGATTTGACGTAGGCAGGTTAGGGGCCTTAGGAGCAATTTAATGAATTACACACTCCAGGTAGACCTCAATTTGTGCGTCTTGGTAACACGTCATAGAAGTCACGAACGGTATGAACGAACCACACAGAGTATTTGTGCTTCGAGGCTTTCAATATTCGAAAAGTAAGCGGTTACTACAAAGTACTACAGCCCACCATGATTAGCCATAGAAGGCTGTACCTAACTCAACTATGTAATCATGTTTACCTGTAAGATCTCACAAAACTGTGCAATTTTAAAATCTGTTCCGCAGCTAAAGTGAGTGAATACAGTTTCGGGACACGAAACCATATTTTCCGAGTTTTTCGTCTCAGAGGACGCTGCGAAGACGAACAAATCTTGGCTGGACATGGACAATTCATTGCTTCAAAGTCTCCGCCTGGGACGATTGCCAGTGGAAGAAACAAACGCAGACAGCATCAAGGAGAGTTAATAGGAGCCACTTCCATCAAAGCCAGTCCTCGTGAAGAATGAGAGAAAATGTGCAAGCATCATCTACATCACGGAGCAATCTCCATTTCTTCGCTCAACATCCTCAGCAAGGTCCAGATAGCCCATCACCAAAACAAAAAAGGAGCGTAGTTCTTTTTTGGCCCCTTCATTTTTTTTGAGCCCTGCGGCCCACAATCTCGCCGTGCGTTTTTCAGCCCGAGGTTCACAATCTGCAATCTGGTGCGCTCGTAGAGAAGACTCCGGCCTTCATTATCTTCTCCTTTAAAACAAAAGCAGCATTGGGGCCTGAAAGTAGCGGAGTTCTCTGTACCACTCGCTCGCGCCAACAACTCCTAATTTGACTTATCCGGAGGATGCACGGGATCGAGCGCCGCGAAATGTTACTTTCAGAAATTACAACTAGCGTACACGAATTCGCTCATAAAAGTAAGTCAAAGTCAACGCATTCAAAACTTAAAAAAAAGCTAAGACCTTAGAAAATCACAACGACTGCGAGTAATTTATGTGAGTATCAAAGTAGGATGACAAAAGGTGTTTAAAAATCCCTCATGAAAAAGAAGGAAAGGAACAAAAGAGAATGCAACCGACCATATCAGTTGAACTGATACTGAGTTACAGCTCCAGAAAAGAAAGGGAAAGCGCTAAGTGAAGTACCATGCTGAAACCAAAGCATCAGAATCAACAACAGATTCGCTCAATTAGCGCGGCCGCCGGCGGTTGGTAGCTGAGGGAACGGGTGAAGAGCTTCAAGCTGCCAATGTGAACTGACCAAGATCGATTGCATCGCCATTTTCTTCGACGGTAAAAAGCTACTCGAACCGCTAACGCATTTTGAACACCAATAAAAATAAGCACTAATTTGAGCTGGAAATCTAAATAAAATTAAAAATAAAGGAGTTAAAACTAATGTATATTTCAAACAAATACGTTCGTTGCCTGACAAGCTCCGCTGGGAAGTAATTATTCCAAGCTCAAACAACACATTCTACATGAGATAAAAGCACCGTCAGCTCTGAAAAAAATGATTGATTTCACTAATCAAAGACGAACGAGAACAAACTAATCATGAGAGTGTTATCAGAAACGGTATATTTCACTCCTAGGAAATACAAATACGAAGCATAAACTCAAGCTGCATATGGATACAGATGAAACTCGCCTGCCATACTAGGGAGCTCTCCAGTTTCAATCGTGCAGTGTTTGCGCGAATTTTCCCTCGCAAAGTTAGAGGTTGGTCGTAATGAGCATCGCTCGCGGTAACTCAGAGAGACTTCTCTGTGAAGTAGCGACAGGTTCTGAAAAACGTGCACTAAGTCATCACGAAGCTGAGAGCTAAGGATAGCGGAAAGACGGGACGCACCATGCTCGTGCATTATGGAGATTACTTTGGCAGGATGCAATGAGTGGGCAATAATGAACCATCTTTGCCGCACTCATTTGAAAAAAATTGTTCTTAACCGTGTGCTTCATACGAGTGAGAACAGAAACTTTGTATGTATATACTCTACATAATCATTTGTTTGACAGTAAAAAGATTGAACATAATCATGAATGTTGGGGCAAGAAATTTGTGACCATTACAGAATAAATCATCATCTTCGTGTTGTTCTGACACAGCTCAAAAAAATCGCAACCTTTCGAGTACTTCAGTGAGGAAAATAAGTAACTTGATGATGTGTCATGCGGCGTAGCAGCGAATGAGGAAGAAGGAGACTTCAAGCCGCAGTTCCCGCTCCATTCCTCAAGTCCGAAATGAAATGACGATAGAGACCACACTCCACTCCAGATTTAAATGAAATAACTTCCTTGCCAAGCATTAACCTAAGAATAAGTTAAAACAGCATAGAAATAACCATGGCATATCTCCGACAAATGCGCATCTTCTTAAAATTATTATACCCCAGAACAGGCAGCTTCAACATCTGGAGGACGAAGCGCGCGCCGCGCTGGAGTTTGAAACATCACGGCACAGAACAATCAATTTCCAATCAACGATTTGCAATCAATCACGAAACTGTCGAATCTATCTTGACGTTTACTGGAGATCTGCCTTGGTCCCTTTGTATGGTTGCCGTTGGGATTAACGCAACGGCCGGGGTGTAGGGAAGTAGCAAGGAATGGAACTGCCGCCACAACAATAAACTCCCACCAGAAATACAACAACAACAGTGGGAGACGCACTAACCATCACAGTATGAAAACAAACCTGAACTTTATAGAAAATGATGAAAGCAGACGATCAGAAGTTCACGACCTTCAACAAAATCTGTCGGCCACTGTTAGTTTAACATGCAGTCGAAGCGAGACGGATCCCACAATTAGAATCGCTAGCGGTTACTTCCTGTTCGGCACAACTTACCGAATTTACTGGGCAACAATAAAGAGAAGCAATTTGTAAACGATCGTTAGGCGTTACTCACACAGGTTTACACGACGAAAAATGCGTTTTAAATGCTACACTCAGAAACAATTAGAGATTCGGAAACGCAAAAACATGCTAGTAGCAATTCTTAATTCAACAATTTTCGTTATGCTCGACAGCGACAGTGGCATGAAAAAATCAATTTCTGTACAGATCAGAAATTTGGAAAGAGCATAACGCGAGTTCAGTACGAGAAGAACGCGAGTTCAGTACGAGAAGAACGCGAGTTCAGTACGAGAAGAACGCGAGTTCAGGACGAGTACAACGCGAGTTCAGGACGAGTACAACGCGAGTTCAGGACGAGTACAACGCGAGTTCAGGACGAGTACAACGCGAGTTCAGGACGAGTACAACGCGAGTTCAGGACGAGTACAACGCGAGTTCAGTACGAGTACAACGCGAGTTCAGGACGAGTACAACGTGACCTCACGCTGAAGATGATTTTCAGCAAACATCGAGAAAACATCAGTTTTAGATGAGGAAGCATTCATTATCAGCAGTGTTAATTTAAACAATTTATTTACCACAGGTGATACAGAGGTAGAATGTTTCTTAAATCTAGTACAATGGTCAAATTTGAGTATAGCTACCTGTGGGCCCGAATAAGTTCAGCGACTTCTGGGGCATCCTACCATCAACGTTATTCTAAGTCGTACAATAACGCGCTAATAATGATGAGAATAATGTTTAACCTAAAATCACTTAACCTAGTTTCGCATTAGACTGATCAATGAGATAAGTTATTCGATATTAGTTACTTCATTTTACAACATAGGTCATTTGGAGTATATTTAACAGTATAAGCGATAAATGATTTAAGAGCACACTGAAGATCGGCGATATTACCCATGGAAAATTACATTATTAGGACCAGTCATGTAGGAGATAAGATTAGCCTTGGTGGTCTTACACGACTAGTATTGTGATAGGAAGTGAGACTCAAGATTTCTTTTGAATACCTTGTAGGAATTAATTTCACGGATCTCCGCAGGTATTGAGTTCCAAGTCTCAGTTCCAACAAAGAGGATACTGTGTTGCGACCGGGCCTTTGAGTAATAAGGAAGCATGAATTTATCTCTATTCCGGGTTAAATGGTCGTGATGACCAGTTTGAGCAGTTAATAATTGTTTCAGGCTATTGTCGCCATCAATTGTTAATGTTTTGTTTTTGTTAATTGTAAATGTTTTAACCGATCTCTGCAAATGGTCCTCAATAACAGAAAAAAGAATTCGTGCGTTACTTCGTTATAATGACCATTCAGTTTGGACATTAGCCTCAAATTTTCGAACTCTGGAATCAACTGGAATCTTGGAGCTTTAACACGAGAATCTTTCCTCCTTGCGATCCGACCATTCGCGAGCTAAGCCCAGTCTAACTTTTTCACCACTGCATCTATGATTTTGGCCGCCCTACCTATACAGAAGCTATAGATGAAAGGCTAAAATCATAGCTGCTCTGGCGAAAAATTTCAACTGGGAAGAAATTTAAGTGAATATGAGTTAATGGTGTCAACTAACAGAGGAAAAGGTAGAGCGGAAGGCGGCTCAGGGTCTTAAGATCCTACAGGCCGCGTCCAATGAAGACGACGGTGAGCAGAGCCATTACAGCAGCCGCGATTTTAAGAGCCTAGCGACCAGCAAAAGTTGCACAATAGAAGTCGCTCAGTGTATAATGGAAGCTCGACTACGATATCCTAAACCTGATATATCTTCCCAACGGCGTTATGACGGGCGGGACTGGTTTACGAGTTGGGTTCGACGGCAGCGGAGATGCTCTTGATTGAAAAGATGATTCGAAATAATTTCCTCCAATGGGTAGATTGCTAAAAGGTTTGCAAATAAAACGACTGATGTTGACAGTATTAATGAATCAGGAACACGCGAATGTTTGAAAAGATATAGGTGAGGAACGGAAGCCAGTTGTAGACCGGAAAAACGAGTTTCACTAGGAACGAGTGAATCGTGACCAAGGGTTCATCTGGTGCTCTCAAAGGTCAGTTATGAGGCCGGAGGGATGGGAGTCGCAGCAGGAACCGCAAGGAACGAACCAATAATATCACCCAAATTACGCTTCCTTTAGACCGCGTCACGTACAACATGAAAAGCATTCGCATGATGAAAGCAACGCGCGGCTCACATAAATCACGGTTTCATTAAAGCTTCTAAGGAAGAAGGAGAAATAAATCAGACGTAACGCATCTATCACCAGGAGCTTGTACTAGGGATAAGAAGCACATAACATTTATCTTACACAGCAATATTAGGACAGCAAATGATCACAGCGGAAATTGATGGGGAAAACCTGATGCACACTTGCTTACGTGATACCATCAGCACCAAACATAAGTGTAAGAATTCTGATCCAAGGCCCACAATAAATCGACTACACCGATATAAAAAAATGCAACGCGAGCAAAAGATGCGAGATGAATATTTTGTGATTCTATTTTCATATCCTGTTCATGCATTCCTATTATCATATCGTTCAGTTCCTTAACAGTTGAATTTCCAGCGAAGACGAACGCATAGAAACATTTCAAGACGAACTAACACATCTTTGGAGACAAGAACAAATTGCGATGTCCCATCACAGTATGTTCGGTATTCCTTCTTGTAAGGCCACAAAGTAACGTAAATTTACAATTTTTGGAAAATCAAGTTACGAGAAAAACTAATACCAGAAAGTAAAGATGAAAGAAAGATCCAGTTTACAAAGAGCAACTCCGAGACGAAGCTTACAAAATGAATTGCTTCAATATAGGCAGAGTAGCGGGAAGCGAGTCGACGCGTTGAGGGCCTCAGCGTAAGACTAAAAACTAAGAAAGACGATGAGAAAATATGATTTGAAAATACAGTCTTCAGGAGTGAAAATATATCCGTGCTCCAAGTTCAGTGAACACGAGTGTATTATTTCATTATTATTACACAATCAAAGAACGGAAAGTGCAACGTTATACCAATGAACTGCAGAAAAAAATTCACACAATGCAAAACACCTCGTAATACTAAGTCCAGAAATCAAGGGGCGCTAGCCGAGTTTAAGGAAGCAGACGTTAAACACTCAAGCCATAAAAGAATTTGCACCCACAAAATACGAGAACAGCAAAACGTAACAGAACCGCAAAACATGGAGTTCTAGCATGAGAAGAGTTGTCTGGCAAGCATGGAGCGCGTGAGTTAGTTGAACGGTTTGAGATGAGAGCGGGAGCAGTAGGAGAGAAGGGCGTTCACAGTTAGGAGCAGCAAAAGAATAAAGAAGTGAGGCAGGAAGACTGGTTTGAACGGGGCTGTTCGCAGCCTCCAGACGATGCCTCGCCCACGCATGCGCGCTAGAGCCACCAGATCACCTTGACTTTCTGCCGATGTTGGTCTGGTCCGTGCAGTCCAAAGCCTCATAACTGTCGTCCCCCGTTCCTTGTGAAACTCATCATGGTTCTTATGCACTCGGGAGCAAAACAATCGCTACTACATGTTTTTCTAACAACTGTGAAGGAGGAATAGTAGGCGTCTCAGGTATGTGAGTTTTTGAAATTTTAATCAAACGTGCAAATGTAATGATAGTCATCGAGGTTACCGTGCATTGTGAACAAACATGTTCATAATTGGTTTCATGTTCGAAAGCAAAACATTCACACGATTTCAATTTCAAGAATGACGATCGTCTCTTGCCTTCCCATGGGATTCAAATGTTCTGATTCATCCACGAGCAAAACAGATCTTGGCCTTCAAGTGATTCAAATGCAACACACAGTCGGTCTCCTCCTGCAATGAATTCAGCACTCATTAGCCTTCAAACAACAGTAAACACTAATTGGTTACAAATTAATTGAGCTAAATAATTAATGACTCACACTGAGCAGCGTTCAGCCTTCAGCAGTTCTCAACAAGACTGCGCCGATCGAGCACTCATTCGTTCTCAGCGAATTATGTCAAGCACTCATCAGGCCTCACCCAGCTCATTCATTGGTCTCAGTGAGTTGTGTCAGGCATCCAATGGTTCTAGGTCAAATAAGTCAAGCACTCATAAGGTCTCAACCAGCACATTTATTGGTCCTCAGTGAGTTGTGCCAAGCATCCATTGGTTCTCAGCGAGTCAAGTCAAGCACCCATTGGTTATCAATAAACAGCGAAAGACACTCATTGGTTCTCAGTGAGTTGTGCAAAGCACTCATTTATCCTCAATAAACAGTACCAAACATCGTATCTCACCCAGCTATAGGATAAACTTCGAACAGTTTTTCACCATTCAGGATCGCCTCGAGCCACTAGCTGTCAACGAGACACCCAAAGTCCTTAATAGTTACAGGTAAACTTCAGCGTCCCATGATTTTTGCAAGCCGAGTTTAGCTAATTGGGAAACCGAAGCATCACTTTTGGATGCCCCAATGGATTTTCAAACAGTTTATATCGCTATAGCAGTGCAACAAGCAGCGTGAGTTCTCAAGAGTGGATTTCGTTACGCTAAGTTTCACAGCACAATTGAAGTCAAATCTCATGAGAAGAACTTACTCTACCAGCTATGTCGTAACGATGGCGTAAATTGTTAGAACATCTGGTAAGATCTGGTTCCGGGAGCAATAATGTTTCAGTGAGTTTTAAAAATATTGAAGTTCATCGCTCCTTCAGGCGATGTTTCTATGACTTTCACGCTGATCGTAATTATGGCTTAGTTGTGAATATTTCAACGCAATTTTCCGTGCATTAAAATTGCATTTGTTGTGCATTTTCTTTTCAATGCCATGATGTCCTTGTACAGCACCGACTTCGAATTCATGTGCAAGAGAATTAATGCTCTGAATTTTTTACAGAAACGATACTAGTTATTACATGCAAACAAGAACACGCCCATTTCACCTACGACTACCTCATTTATTAATATTCATTTCACACTCAACTTTGAGCAGACATGAAAACTTGGAATGCGTGAAAATCATAGAGATGAAACTGGCATAATGCACGGCCAAAAAGCGTAGAAAATAACCGGAGATCAAAAAAATACAGCAAATTTAAAGCCAATGTGCCTCAAACGAGATTTAGAAAACAATATTCTACGCTCGGTGGCCGCTCACACAAATTCGCACAAAATTAAGTTTTGCGCAACATTCACAAAATTTAGGACAACTTTAAGAACGTAAACTTACTCGCACGTGGCAGCGCTGTCGTAAAAAATGTCCCCCTTTCTTACGGAAGAAGTTCAAAAATATCAACTTATTGCTCCATTATTTCCAAATTTCACTAACATATCTAAACTGACCAGATAAAATGGTTAAACAGCGCGCGTGAAGACAAATTTTCCCAACAATGAGAAGATGAAAAGACGGTTCGTAGAGACTAAAATAAAGGCAATATTTCTTGTCAAACAGTAAGTTTTACGAAATTAAAAAATGCCAAGAAAACAAAGAGTTGACCTTATTTTGGGCATTTCATCATAAATCCTGAGTTGGAAAATGAGCCGGTGCCAGCGCTCGGTCGTCGGGAATTTCGTAGTCGAGCTCATAATATGGGGAAAAAAATGCTGCACGAGAAATTGGTTTACCTTCACTGAACCGTCAAATTAACTTCCCGACTTTGAATGATTACACTCCATAGGAAATTTTATTGAATTTGAGAAGGATAAGGGGAAGTGAAAGCGGAGTTTTGAGCTGATGTACAAGATGCAATCAGGGAGTTCCGAGGCTGGCTTTCTCGAAACAAAACTCGCGCGAAAAAGAGCAATGAAACCCAATGGAAATTTTAGGAACTGAACGGCGGAAAGGAACGTAACTAGAAACAATGAAGGTTGAAGCAATATTGAGTTGTTTTTTAAGGAATAAATAACATCAACAGGGTAGAAACTATTACTTGAATAATCCAGAATCTTCTGAACTCTGAAGAATTTTCCTCACACGTAAAAAATAGTACTTGATTTATTAAGAATTATTTTCACACGTACAATATTTCCAACCCTTGAAAATGGTACGATACTTGAATAGCCTAGAACTACCTATACACGTAAAAACTTTTCACATTCGTAAGCAATGATACTTGAATACCCACCCTAAAACCATCCCAACACAAAAAAATTGTACTGAATTAGTCCACAACTATGCATGCAGGTATAAATTAAATTAATTTACGCAAGCACCAATTCTCCCATGTTTGTTGTGGTGTCTCTTCACGAACCTGATATTCTGCTGAAGCATTTTTCTTTTCAAAATTTGAAGGTTACGGATATAAACAAAGCAACAACAATTTCTTGTGAAAAATGCGCAATAAGAAGACGGTACGTAGTCAGCTAGGGGGCTTCATGTCCCGAAATAGCATTCATTTTGTAGAATGGAACGCGACTACGGCAAAGTTAAGAGAATTTCCAATTGGAACATAAAAAGGAAAAGTAACAAAATCCAAAGTGGAAGTAACTATCGTCAAATAAAGCTTTCGGTGGGCCATTTTGGAAAATGAATAACTTTTATAGTCACGAAATAACAATCAAAAGTATTATATTACAATCAACATAAGCATACAGCAATTCATTAATGAACACATCACAAAAAAGTTGTATTTAATCACGAAAATCAGCTTCATTAAGTTCCTTTTACACTTTCATTTATAATTCATTTTCGAGCACGAATACGTCACTAATGTGCAACGGAAAATTCGTTCCTGACCGCTAAGGGCACTTTAATAAAGACCCATTTCAGTAATAGGGCAATTTAATTGAAACCGACCCGATTCCCAATCTAGCCCAGAGCGAGTCACGTATAAGATTCAAATTAAGAGCAGATTAACAAGCTAAGTGGCCTCATTAGAAAATAATGGAGCACCAGTAAATGCACGGGGGACTGTAATAAAATGCATTAGAAAAGCGCAATGAATGCCAACTGGGTGGGAAAACGTGCATAGGACAATGAAGCCAAAAGTCAAAATCATTACCGAGATGTCACGTTTAAAATTTCCTTGCGATGGTGAAATAGCTTGCCTGAAAATAGTATTTATGAACAAAAAGATAGCAACTCGCGATTGGGAAAGCAATAAATTGAGTTAACCAATTTAATTCTGTAATGGGAAGTGGGACGAATGAAGACCGTGTTCTGTGGCAAATGAAACATGCTATACAGTTTCTGGCCGCTCCATGCCAGCTGTTTGATCTCAGCGTTGCGTTGCCTCATGGTTCTCACACGCCCCTACGCTCACCAACTTTGCCTAAAGCATACCAATTTCGTTATAGTATTGTAGGTGTGAAAGAAAGGTGATTTCACTTACGCAGCACTGGCAACCGAATGCTTCATTTCACAATGCTCAATCGGGCAATGGGCAGTGAAACCAATGAAAAGTAAACTAGCACAGCGTTCTTCTACTTTGGATCCGCCGAGTCTCACAGAGCAATGCCCAGTTTAGGCACAAAAGCAATAACAAACAAAAATATCGCGTACTTCAAGTTTCAATCCACAGAATCCCAGGAAGCAATGCATAGTTCCAGGGACAAACCTAGAAAAATAAACTAATACAGCTTACTTCAAGATTCAAACCAGAAAATCTCGAGGAGCAACTCCCAGTTTGGGCACAAAACCCATAAAAAGTAAACTAGCACCACGCACATCAAGTTCTAATTCCTATAATCGTCAGGATCAACACGCAGTTTTGGCACAAACTTAGAGAAAGTAATCCAGCATCGCGCACTTCAAGTTTAAAGCCACAAAATTTCGAGGAGGAACGCCCAGTTAGGGCACCAAGCCTATAAAAAGCATATTAGCATCCAAAGAAAGTTTCAAACCACAGAATCATTAGGAGCGAGGCGCGCTGTGGGCACAAACCCACAAAAACGACAGCAAAGAGTACTCACATCTGACGTTGAGGGTGACGGTTTCGTTGAGGTCGACTTGCAAGGCCATGTTCGTGGCCTTGCAGGTGAAGTGAAGCCCGTCGTCCGCAGCTGTCAAGTTCAGCTTCAAGACGTTCGTTACCCGCGTGCCTGAGGGAAAACAGCGTTTACAATATTGGTTTATTGGCGCTACTGACTTCGGTGATGTTCACCATCAATAATTAAAACGAAGAAGTCATGGGAACAGTGAGACCTATTTCCGCTCGCATCCTGACCTCAGATTAAAATCTCAACGGATTTTTTTATAAAAATTTCCACTTGCGCTTCCGACTTTGGTGATTTTATTTCACCATCGATAATTAGAAGCTTTGGTCAGTTGGAACCATTTCCTAAAGTACGTTGGCCTCAAATTGAAATGTGAGAAAATGATATCACATTAAAAATGAATCATGGAGCGACCAGTGCTATACAGCGATGAAAATTAGAGAGGACTCCTAAACAAAAATGGGTTATCAAAATACTTCCGTAATAACACGTAGTGGTATATTTAACCATATCTGCATTTTATTTCACATTCTTTCATGATAACATCGTGAACTTGAATCATTAAAGCATGCGTCTTTGCAGTAATGGGTTGTGTCATCTTAATGCGACCCTATCGTGAGAAGGTCTTTTTATTCAACTTGAAGATTAACGCAGCTTAATAAACATGATAAAATAGTGTTCTATCTTAGACACTTGAAACAACTGATACATTTCTCGGACATTGAAAACATAAACGTCCCCCAGCTAAAACGAGAACTAGGAACAAGACGTAACAAAGAAAAGGAATTCGACTCCCATTAGTCGGGAGAAAACGTCACCTCTATTGACCGTGAAATAAAATTGTATCATAGACGTTTAAAATCAGATGATACATTTTTAGTACGAAGTAAACATCAAGGTTTCCCAGCTAAAACGAGAACTAGGAACACGACGTAACAAAGAAAAGGAATTCAACTTCCATTAGTTAAAAGGAATAGGTCACCTCCATTGGCAGCGACGGCGGTTTCGATGACTTTGCTGGGCACCTTGTAGCCTCCCCTGAACCAGGTGATGACGGCTGCTGGGTTGGAGGCCCCAGCCCGGCACGTCAGCACGGCCGGTGTTCCTGCGCTCAGTTTCCCGGGGGCCACAGCGACCTGTTCAAAACACGCCATGCTCATACAGCTAAACAATGTGGAGTTGTATACTTTATAATAATTGCGCTTTACATGACATTATTTTAGTATAACATCGGGAAGTTGCACCATCCAAGCAGGCGTTTTACACAACATTAATTTATTAGCCTCAAATGATATCTCATTCAAGTTAACCGAAGAGACCCCAAAATCCAGAATTTTGGAAATCTCATCCAAAATAATGGAATAAGCGCTCAGTTTTCAGGGCACCACAGCAGCCCTAAGAAAACGTGTCGTGCTCATACAGGTATAAAAAACTAACTCACACGAAATATTGGAACCATTCCAGGTATAAGAACTCATTTAAAATCTAAACTTATAAAAAAACTAGACCACTCGTGACCCATTCGGGTCATGCCAATACAACTATTTTTTGGGAAATATTCGTCGCAAAATGGATGTTTGTAGCAGATCGTATCCACAATACAGCAGGCCGAAGATTAAATTTTAACCCGAGCTGCTATTCCCGAGAACACAGCTTGGACAGCGACAACCGACGATAAAAACAAAGGACTTTTATAAACGTGTAGATACTGTACCTGTTACAGTATAACTACAACCAAGTGAAAAAAAATCTTTTACCAAAAATAAACTAGCCGCTGCGCTATGGATAGATCAGTTAATTAAACTGCACCAATCACCATCACCAATAAATGAAAACTTGAGAGAATATGGTAATTCGATGATGAATTCCACGTTAATAAAACCAGTGAGCAAAGCAGTTAAGAAATACAAGTAGAATAATTACGAGTAAATTGAGGAAATTTAAGATAGCATAGAATTTCAACAAAGAATTAGTACCAAATATAGGCGACAGTAATAAAATTTGAAGTGTAATAAGTTGCGTAAATAACAAGACTACTTCCTCAGGGATGCGGAGAACCATCGTCTCCTGAAAGAATCGCTTTCTGAAATCATACGGGGAACATGATGGCAAACTACATAGAGCTTGAGAACTGACCCAAATATCTGGTGCACTCATAAATATGACATCAAGAACACAACATGTAAGCAAATTCAAGGAACCAAAATCAAAGATAATTTGAAATAAAGGTGCCTAAAATGACAGTTATAAAAGAACACATTACCCTCGGTACCCAAACGTACACACAATTTAGTTTGGCGTGACAGTCGGAATCTCCGACCAGGATCATGAAAACTAGCAGAATAATTAAACGAATTGAAACATTTGAATACCTTGAGCTTGCTTGAATTAAAGGGGTGTTTGATCATTGCCCATCAAAAACCATTTCAATGGGGTTTTTGATGGGCAATGATCTTTACGAAACAATCAAGACGCTTTTTAGGGGCAATGATCGTTACGAAACAATCGAGAGGCACCTGAAGGGCAATAATCTTTACGAAACAATCGAGCCTCACCTGCAGATCTTGAGGCGGGAAATGGACGATGAGGGTGGTGGACACGCTGACGGGTGAGGCCGAGGCCAAATTGTAGGCCTCGCAGCGGTACTGCGCCCCGTTGTCGTGCGCCTGAGCCAGTAGCGTGATCTCAGCGGTGCTCACGTCGCCCACGAAGTGGCTCTCGCTCGGTATTTTCTGCCCATTGCGGTACCACTGGAGCTGAGCTGGCGGGTTGCCGCCCCTCGAGATGCAACTGATCGTTTGTTCCTTGTTCTCCTGCAGCCCCGTGCCCTCTGTGTACCCGTGCAGCACCGGCGGCTGCGGCGGTCCTGAGGGATGAAAGCATTTGGTTATTCGATTAGTTTTTATTCATTTATGCATGCATTCTTTGTTATTATTTGGGTATCGTGTTGTTAAGTGTTAACCCTCCGTTTCAGCACAGTTAAGGAATTTTTACCTGTTTTGGTTTACGGTAATTCGGTAATTTCTGAATCTGCCCCTATACCACTAACTGATTTTGTCTAATGCGTGAGAAATGCGTTACCGACTAATAATAACCAACCAATCTTGGTCAAACCTCATGATTAATCATCGGAAATGTCTGTCCCATGTGTTTGAACTGGCATCGAGTGGTTTAACGCCCAAAAATTAGGTTAAGGCTTTGTAGGGTTAAATACCTCAAACCTCTAAAAGTCTCTCGCGCAAGACACAGGTTTCACAACACGACAAAGATTTCAGTACAACGCGAGAAAATAAAATTCTACAAGCTCCCGCAAAACTGAATCCCCAATAAGTTCCAGAAACAATTTTCGCTCAACTTTGGTGAGTTGGTACGAACTTGTCTTTTACATTTATTAATCCAATCACTTTCTCGCCCGAATGAATTAACACAAAAACGTGTTAAAGGCATTATTCGCAAATTATTTTCCCAGTTCTATCAGAGATCACGGACAGGCATCAGGGTAGAGGTAGAAGATAAACAACAGTCACATTCGTATTCAACAATTTCCACAGACTAGCCTTACGTTGTCATTTTATTTTCTTCGATGTGTACAAACTCCTTAAAATGCGTCGATTGACGGGGACACAAAACTCGATGTTGGCTCAGGCACTCATCCTGAAAGCCAGCTACAAGGAGCGAGTTCAAGTGGGCGAGGCTGGGTTCGTGTGTGTCCAGTGATAATGTCATAAATTAAATAGGAAGAGCTGTGTATCTTTCGTTCCGTACTAATACACTTTTTGAAAAAAATAGTTATGCTAAAAATCGGGAGAAGGAAGTTAAACATAACACCTTTTCCTCAGCCTGTTAACGGTGATGAGTTAACTGAAGTTCAATTTTCAGTTTAAATTCTACTCAATATTCATTTTCAGCGGTAAAATGAACTACAGATTAATTGGAGCTTGCCTTCGTTCGATTTTCATTAAAAACTTGTATAAATTTAGTTTGCGACCACCAGGACGTCACCCGCGTTATAGAAGCCTCCTCCCAGTGACCACCGGTGGTTCAGCAATTCGTCAATGTCTTAAAATGAAAGCTTCTTGCCAACACGTTTGCTGCCGCTGGACGCACATGTGCGTTCTGACGCTAAATAAGGTTGTAAGTTGCACAGTTTAAAAAACGACCATACTGCTCGAAAAAAATTATATCTTTCCCAAGAACTGTGAAAATGCAATAGCATGATGATATTTTACCTCGGATGCTTCAACCTCTTCAAAAATTATTTTTGAAATAATAGAAATGCTGTTCTTTCTCACCGATACGTAACTGAGCAATACACCCAGGGACAAATTGGCAGTGAATGTGTTAAGCTCGCTACTCGAACTTTGAACCCAGCGCATGAACTGCGGTGAAAAGTTTTTCACTGATTTTCTGAAAGTTCATTGAAGCAATGCATCAATTGGCAACAGGTTAACAACCCATACATGCCAGAGACGCAATTTTTCTTGAAATTAAAATTTAAGCAGATTTAACCGATTTTAGCATTCACAAAAACACAAAAACTGAATAAAACACTGGTTTCAGTCTAATTTGAAAATCGTGTTTATTAAAAATCAAAAGAATATCATCAATCGCATGTTCAATACCGAGCAAAACTTGTACGATCAATCGCTTACAAAATCTCAAGATTAGAGTAGAGCATTACTTAGTGGCTCCCTAACCCCAGCAAATGTGTTCCCAAGAACGAAGGAAGGAAGTACAATGTAGGATGAAATTCAAGAAACGGGGAATCTATGCACAAAGCATGGTACCAACCCTCGGCACATAGAAACGGCAAAATTAAAAAAAGGCGATGAGAGAAGCTTGAAGTTTAAAAGAAAAGTACATGGTGATGAATACGAAACTACAGCACTGAACCAAAGAAGGTGGTAGGTAACAAAACCGAAAAATACTCTTCTATTTCAACAGAACGAAAACCCAACTCCTTTCAGCTCGGAACCTCTCATCTTCTCTTCCTTGGAGCTCAAATTCCCATCGAGACAATACTTTTACACTACTGAGGGGATGCAAGCTCACAATTAATTAAAAGTGCAAAAAAATATGATTTTGCACTGAAATTACAGCAACTCTGAAGCAAAGAAATAGCATCAGAGAGAATGAAAAGCCAAATGAAATCTAAGCTCCAACAATATGTTAATCATTATCGTTAAAATAGCATGCTATTCTCCAGTAACAACTTCATCTATTCCTCTACCAATTAAAACAGAAAAGAGATTCAAATTAACAACTGAAATTAATGGCTCCTGCACAGCGACTGAAACAAAAACAAAGCGCACAATTTGGCGCGCGCTCGAAATTTTCACCAGTCTAAATGAGGATTATTATTTTTCGGGTCTCATGGTCCAAAGTCCTGAATACATGGAACTGCATCCTTGTTTAGGTACTGTACCAGAAGATTTAGAGTCTCGGTAATCAACTTGATCGGACACTCGATTTACGCTGCAAATCCTTTATTTATTGAGATAAATTGGACACTTCAACAAGGTCGAGCGAAGCTACCGAAAGCAGTGGAGGGTCGAGGAAACGGAGAGGCGACTATTGAACGACCGCGACTTATATGCAGTATACTTTCTCCTGAAGAAATATATGCGCCCAAAATAGAACAACTAAACAGATGAGCAAAAGCAAGTTAAAAATGAAGAAAATAGCGCAAAAGGCGTGCATGTCTTCAGGAGGAAAGAGTACAACTTCGAGTGGCATGAGATAACAAAAACAAACTATTATTTCTCTGGCCATGCAATTGGCTTCCAGACAAATGGCTCTATATTGCGCCCCAGAAGATCCGGACTCAGTGTCGTACAGACTTGCCTCTTCTTTTCCACCGAACAAGATTAGGATTTTACAAGAGGGCTAGTGGTCATGCCCCCTACATTCTGAGAATAGGCATAAAAGCGACAAATAATCGCCGACTGTAGCATATGGAAATGAAATCATGTGTTAGGAAAAAGCGCAGAATACGGCCTGGTCTTGTTAGATATGATCGCTCTTTCATAAGACACGTACTCGAGACCAATAGGCAAGTCTTGCTCATGTAAATTAATTCCCTCGCTTCCTTCAGAAGTAACGCACAGGGAGCAGCGAGCTCTCCGACGGCCCTTTGAAAACCACGGAGCGCCAGCACGACACACGAATGAAAGCATTCGAGCAGAGGAGCGTTAGGCTTGTTTTGTTTTTCTGGTGATTCATCTGTCAAACTTTTTCATTTGACAAGCTAGAGAGAGTCAAAATAAATTTTATAAAAGCCTACAAGAGGTTTTATTTCTTGTGGATCTTGCACTCTTACACTTAGACGTACACTATCAAGCGGCAGTTCTTTACCCCTCCCGACGTCGGTGACAACCTCATGTCAAGGCTAGTCTCACAACAGTGTTTATAACTGAGGCAATATGAGAAAAAAATTTAAGTGGTATTAGGTTAACGTAAGACCATTAACGAATGTATGAATGTGAATGCAAGCATTTTTAAGGTCCGCAGCTTCTCATCTAACGTGACGCACAACGGGTTCTTCGAAACTGAAGAAGATCGATGCTCTCTGGCTCGAAATAGCGAGCTCGCCAAAATGCGCAGTAACAATAGAACTACTGAAATAAAACAGAGTCTGCTGGGATTTATGATATTCAATGCATTCAGAAAATAGCACGTTCAGAAAAATAGCCGTGAAGGTACGTGTACCGTACCTCCGATTGCAAAATTTGAGCAGTTTACTTTTTAACTAGGAACGGATGAAACCCACATTCACAGCGAAAATTTACTCAATTTTATGTCTTCACTGCTAACAGTATATCTAAATGCATTTTTTACTAGTTTTGCGCTATGAAATTTATTTTTCAACTGTTTCACTCTACCTTCGCCTTTGTTTACACATCAATTTTCAATATAAGTGTAACCGCAGTTTCATAATAAGGCAGTTATTTACCAACGTATCTCTGTATCTCGCACGTAGCCATTTCTAATCACAAGTCTCGGAACCAGACAGCAAGTCTCCACAGCACTCCACACATTGAGTACCCGTTCTTTTTGATGTGGAGTTTTCGGTCAATTATCAAGAGCAAAAATTCGTTCAGTATGAAAATATAAACGGTTTTCACAATAAAGTTTAGTGGTCACATAATATGCCAGCTGCCCTGAACTCAAAATTTACAAGAAAATAATGTCTTTTCGACAGCTAATTCTTGAAAATGAGAATCAAATCTGAGTTATTCTCTTTTTTACACAAAAACTGCCAACTTCATAAAAAATTGCTCTCCTTCACCGCCTTCCCATACAAAATTAAAAACAATCGTTCGCGAATGGGTCACAAACATCAAAGAACGAAAAGCCGAAATTTAAAAAACAAACTAAACTATTTCAATTCAAGCACCAGTACAGTTCACCACGAGTTTGTTTGAACGTAATGAAATGAAAAGCCAGGTCTATTCATGAAGTTTTCCGTAGGGTATGGATTTTGGGCCATTCACAACGGGGCAGGACACCACCACGAGCTTGCAGTATGACGACAAAAGCATGCGGTAACAGAGTTACCGTGCCCAATGGAGCGATGATCACGCTTGTGGGACGCCGTAACAACATTAGCTGGAGGGTCAGGCACACCGACCGCAGTCGCCATGCTAACAAAGCGTAATCAGGGTCGCAGTATCGACAATCACTGAACCTTCAGCGGCAAGTGATAGCAGGGCTAGCGCTATGCTCCGGCATATCAATTGCATCTCCAGGGTATGGTGACAGCCCCTTCTTGTCACGTACGGAAGGTTCGATGTCATTTATATGCGGATAGTGTAAATATTTTTGCATTCCTTCACAGAAAAGTTGGAGGTCTTACCACAAACAATGCACTCTTCTATACCAAATCAGGAGGAGTAGATCTCTTTTAAAAGTTTAGCGAAGCAATGCAAGCTTCTCGAATCCATTTGCAGCAAGGCAAACCTAGTTTAAGGCATGTGACTGAGAGCAACATGTGTTCCTGTCTCTAGACGGAAAATTATGACTACCGTATCAAATGTCCCACGCGTATCGAGAACACTGTGTGAGGTGTACAAAATTGACAATCGTGCACAAAAATGAAGCGTTCCAAGTAGGCATATCAGCTGCCTGACACGGAGCCTGCACTTATGCCCGCATCCAGCTAGGGTCAAAGTGAAAAAGCGAAGGCCCCACTGGGAGCAACGATATGTTTTGTCTCGTTGGCCATCAATAGAAAAGCGTTTAGCAGGTCAATGTTGTGTAAATACACTTATAGGAGGCATATTTTTGTGAACATTATGCAAATAGATTAAGTTCAAGAACACAAGGTGTTCGTATGATTTCTCATCGTGAGAAAAGAAATATCGTGAGAAATATATTTTTAAGAAATGAAATAGCTAATAAAGCTGTGAATGAAGCTAGTCGTTTTAGATTTGCACCGAGTACAACGCTTCACGTGTAAACAATCATGAAAACATAAATAATAATACAACTCCCTATCCGCAATAGCATGATTCAAGTAAAACATAGCATCCCAGTACCATGAACTTTAAAAGCCAACCCAAACCCATCCTTTGGATGAGACCCAATAACTTCCTAAACGAATATCACGCATCGTGTGTTATGGCATGAAGAACTTCAGAATTATTTGAACAAAAAAACGCAGTACATACAGACACAAAGTAAACGCCATTCAGACATCCCGGATCGAGTCATAGGATCGAAATAACAAAGCTGGTCATGCGAAATTAGCTCACGCAGGTCCGACATAGCAGCGTATCTCGACGAAGGTCGCGCGAAGGGAAAGCGAGATCGGAAGTACGCACACAAACATGGCAGAGGTCAGCCATAAAGTTAGATCCGCAGATTGAGAGAAGAGGAAGCTGAAAAACTCCATGGATATTCACAGGTATAAACCAAATGAAGTCAAGGAGAAGGTATCAGAGGGCATGGGAAAGCGCGGAGGGAAAACGTGACCACCAAAACTGATACAGGCTGTACAAAATAACTGTATTTATGTTATAAAATAAATATATCCACGAAAATAAATGAATGTAGGAAAATAACTGAATTTAAATGCAAATAACTTCCTCTAGAACTTTAGCAACGATATCTGAATAATCTAAAAAACAAATTTTAAAACAAGTTCATTTCACATCGGATGTTTAGTTTGAGAAAGTATTGGAAACGAGTAAGCTTATGGTTGGAAAGGACCTCCAGTGAGCAATGCATTTTTTTTAGAACGTTCAGATAGAAGATTTTAATTTGAACATTTCACTTTTTATTTTTTCATTTTTCATTTTCATTTTCTTTCATTTTTCATTATTACCACTTTTTTCGTAGGTCCAAGGTGTGCAATTTACAAGATAGCCATTTTACCTCAGATACTGGACGATATTCCTCTCAGTTACAGTTTAATTCTATCCAAACGTGCAGTGCTAGAGACATCCCAACTAAAGGTAAAATGTATTTATTTATGTCACCTAAATACAGTGATCGTAATTCAAATGAGTTCACTAGGACATTTTCCGTTGCTTTGTTCTCTTGTCTTGATGACCTTGACTTTCCACTGTCAAAAAAGGCAAGTTATTTTTAGCTTTTCCTTCCGAAACTAATGAAAAATATCTGAACGATCATAAAATAACGCAACAATGACTCTTTCAACAACGTTTGAATAAAACAACAACATTTTAGAATAGTGTCACATATTAAATACAATATTTATCGAGGGAGGGCTAGACGTATTGTATACAGAAAAGAGTTTGTCTAGCATGGGAGAGCTTCTTCAGTGAGCAATGTTCTTAAAAATGTCCACTTCTACGCTGTGGAGAAAAATGGCTTTTGTGTATATTCCTGCTATAACTTCAGGTATTGGACGAGTAACGATATCCCAATTATTCGCACGACGAAATGGGCGACGACAGATCACGTGAAGCAACCAACGCCCTCTCAGGGATCGTCAAATTTTAATGATGAATACGACGAGCTTGTGCACGGTTGGCAGAGCGGCATCCGAAAGCTCATCGATGCTCCTACAGATCGCCTTTAATAAGTCGATTCTTTTTCTGCAAAAATAGAATGAGAGCTGTCTGAGCAGGGTCTTTGTTGGCCTCTTCTAACGATGTCCTCAATAACAATGGCGGCGAACCAGGCACGCCGGCAAAAGAGGCCGCTAATGACACCGAACGTTCCCAGTCTATAAAAGCTACACTTGTCCTCCGCTGCAACGGTTGCAAACATTTCCGGTCTTTATTCGCACACTTTCTCACCACAAAAGGTTACTTCTATTGAACTACTTAGATGAATTTTTCGGGGTACGATAATAAATGAACCTGCGACTCATTGAACATGAAACTAAAACTAAACGGCGCACTTATTCTTTAAACAGCCAACACTGGCAGCATGCTTGGTAGCTTGTAGCAGAATTTATAATAACTCATCAAGCCTACTCATGCTCTGATGTCCACACACCCACACGGAAAAAAACTAGAATCCCTCTTAGTATCGCTGCAATGCAGAAGAAACTCACGCGCGCTTTAGAAGGCAATGAAATGACAACTGTTAAAAAATCCAGAATGCGTTGCCACATGACAGCGCTAGGCTGCTCGTAGTAGACAAGCCACAAGTATACCTACATGAATAACTATAAAAAAAAGCGCGCAAAAAAAACGTTCATGGAATTGATTCAAGTATTAACGCAAATTTGTGTCTCTTTAACGATGAATATTGGATACAAGTCAGAGACGCCGGAACGCAGGTCAGAGTCACCGAAACGAAGGTCAGAGTCACTGAAACGCAAGTCAGAGTCGCCGGAGCGCAGGTCAGAGTCGCCGGAGCGCAGGTCGGAGTCGCCGGAGCGCAGGTCGGAGTTCAGAAGTAAGAGTAACGGCACGAAGCGACACGCCGAGGACACACACGAGCGACAAGGCCGTCCTGCAGGCTGAGGATTACCGCAGCTCAGAAACGTGCCGTAAAAATGGGAATTTTCCCTCTCAACGGCGCACAAAAAATTCGCTTAACAATACAAGATGATGAGACGAGTTATGACTCTGGCCAAGACTGGTGAATTTCTCCTGAATTTTTCGAATGAAGACGAGTGTTTTCAGAAGAAAACGTTCCTTAGAACGTGGTTAACAAAACAATTGACGTTAACTGATGAAACAGGAAGGAAAAACAGGATATCTAACAAAGCAATATCACTCGATAATGTAAAATAAAGTTCATGAATTCGGCTTTTTAGGATTTGAGGATATTTTACGCATCAGCTAAAAGCAGAACGTAAATAAGGAACATTTGAAATTCTGAATAGTCTTTGATGCGGATGGAGAAAGGATTTCTACGATCACAGATTAGACTAGCCTTCCTAGATTAGACTAGTTTAAGCCTTCCTAACCACAACAAATGCGTTCCAAAGAGAGGAAGGATGAAAGCTCCTTTCAGGATGGCGTTAAAGAAACCCAGAATCTAGGCACAAGATGTGCTTCCGCACAAGATCCTCTGCGCATAGAAACAGAAAGTTAAAAAGGGAGGCAATGAAATAAGATAAAAGTTCAAGAAGAAAGTAAGAGGTGTTGAAAAAGATGATAGCAGTGAACCGAAAGATAGTCTTTAACGAAACAAAAAACACTTCATTTCAACAAAAAGAAGACCTGCCCAGTTTTCAGCTCGGGACCTCACATTTTCCTCCTAGGAGTGGTAATTCCCATAAATAAAATAGTTGTCTCCCTTTGAGGGATTCCACGATAGCAATAAAAAATTACGGGAATTTGATTACTCTTGCTAGAACAAAAAGATGATCTTCACAAAAGAGCACGCACACACACGGTGTATAGGAGAAAAACCAATGAAAAGAAACAAAAAATAGGTAGGAGATGCAAAATTAAAATAACATAATTAAACACAAGCCGCAAGCGAGAAGGAGCATGAACACCACGCCTCTTAGCGAGTGAAAAAGAACCGCGACGCCATGGGAATTAGCGCGTAACTTCAAAAAGTAAAAGAGATAGATAAATTCGTCAAATAGAAAATGAATAAGTCAATGTTCACGGAATAGAAAAGATAAACAAAACCGTCAAAATTCAGGAAATAAAGGGGCTGAATAAATTCTTTAAAAAACAAGAAATTAAAAACCACTTGAGCCGTCAAAATTCACAGAAGAAAAAGAATCGAATAGAGGACAGACAGACGTTTAAAATACGAGATGTCAGACGGCGAAAAAGCTGACGAAGTCACGTGAGAGCAGCGCAGCATCGTCTAGTGTTTTGGCGCAGTTATGCAGGGCCGAGCGCTCATCAGGAGTTTTGGTGGGACGAAGCCCAGGTCGCTTGTAATGCGTCGACAAACGAGGCTCTCTCAGTTTTTGGGCTCGTGATGAGGAGCATGCCGCTGGCGCACAATTTTACTGCTCGCCCTTCGTAAAGAGACGAATTTTGAAGCTGCAACTGCAGACTAGTGACGAGTCCCCCGACTTTGCAGAGGTAAAGAGCCATTTTTCCAAGTCAAACGGTGTGTACACAAAAGATCGGTGCGTTTTGCTAACACCTCATCGTCACTACTAAAAAGAGCATCCCGTCAGAAAACGAGTTACTGGAAAGGAATGCGCATTAAGACTCCGGGAAATTATAATTCTGGATTTAATGTCTCCGCATTATGGAATTAATGCATCCGTGTATACATTAATGTTTAATGCATCCGCGTTGGGGAATTACGATGCTGGAATTCAAAAGCTGGAAAGAACAATATTTTGATGTCAGAAGTATATGCTTATAGCATCTAATTATTACGTGCATTTGGCTTACTACATAAAAAATGACTAAATGACTTTCAAAGCGTTTTGCGCACCTCAATACAACAAGACGCAAGTCATCCTGTGCAGCAACTTGTCTAGTACATACTCAAAGAGGAAGCAAGTTTACACGATTTGACGTTCGTCAGCAGAAAGCATGGTAACCCGTTCAGCAGCGCTCCTATTAATTGTATTAAGCAAGCTTCCTACCAGCTCTGCGGCTCAGTTGCTGTGAGAACAGGTTTTTGATCCATAAGGAGGAGTGCATTCACCCTCAAGAAAGTTCACATGCAGTTCCTGATCCCATTGCGGTACGACTTACAACATTGACGACAATCAATAATATGTTTATAATAGTTTGAGACATAATTCTCCGAGATAATGTACACATATCGTACGGTGTTGAATGACCAAACTAAATACCTGAACGAAAAAAATGTGTGGGAAATATCGCTTATCTTTTGCACATTCCGTATCTTCTATGAATATGGAATAACTCAAAACTACAGCAGAACGAAAGGGCGTTCACTGCAATTAAAATTTCTCGAATCCCGAGACCATTGAAATAAAAATCAATCAAAGTTAGTCGTTTTCAAACACTAGAAGCGGGCCGTGTGAGGAAGAATCACAAGACATCCGAAAAAGGACGTCGCAAATGCCATTGGCTGTTAAGTGGGAAAACGAAGACTTCCAAACTTCCACAATTTTTCCTCATCACTGGATCAAAAAGAGTGAGCTGCGCTTGCGCACGTTTGAAAAATGACGCTCCGTATCCGAATGTTGAGATCCGAAAACGAAATGAAGAAGATTTACACAGAACTGAGAACTAGCAAGCGTGAGCAACCCATAACACAACTGTTTCCTCGTTGACACGTACATGAAAGTTAAAAACAAACGAGAATCATATACTCACGGAGTACAGGCAGGGTAAAGGTGTCGACTTTGGTGTCGCCGATGTTCTGGTTGGTCGCATGACACGTGAACATCATGTCCCTGTCGACGTGAGGCACGATCACCGATATGGAGCTTATGGTGTGCCAGCCTCCAGCGCTGGCCTTCTCTCTCCGGTCACCGTAACTCCGATGTGGCTGTCCGTCCACGACCCAAGAAATGGTTGCTGGAGGGTTCGAGTTTTCTGTGAGGCACGTGATGGTGACGTTCTCTCCCACCCGAGCTATCTTCGGGCCCGTCACTTGCACGTGGTCTGGGGGAACTGAAAACCACAAGAAAAGAGAATGGTGAAGTGAATGCTCATTCAGGTTAAGGAAATTAAAAAACTGAGAATGGTTTCACGAGCATCTGCTTGTGTCTGGAATGAGAGATGGAGTGAAAGTAAGAGTAGGAGTTGTTATGAAAGTTACGTCAAAATAAAAGTTAGGGAAATTCCTATTCAAATATTTAATGTGCCATTCAGAAGCAATTGCTTGTAATGGCAAAATAGGTGGGTTAGTGATGTTATTGAGAAGTCGGATGGCGCTCCTACGCAACACGGCACCCCTAGATGACTGCATTACCACAAATCTGTACCCTCGGCTGCAACACCATAAACCTGCATAGCACATGACATTCATGCTGAAGATCGGAATGACGGTGACGTATTAACGTTGAAAAAAATACGGAGTAGAAATTTAATTCCAAAAGAACATTCATTCAAACCGGCATATTTAGCCCATGCACTTATACAGCAAAACACATTTATAAAAACAAACGGAACTGCAAATGCTTAATCGCGAACGATTTTCAATCAACGCAAATAATTATTTGCGTACTGTCAACGTTCTTCACTCTTTCTTCAAATAACCTACTCAAAAATGGAAAAACCTGCATAAGCTCGTTGTCTTTTGCCGTCTTTTTTTGTGCCACTGCCTCAGAAATTACGAAAAACGGCCTGAACTTGATAACTGGAAGCATAATCAACATAAAGAACTCTTAACAGCTACACGAAAAACATCGCGTGTAACCAAAACCGATCAAGTAGTCGAGAATGACTTTATCGCAGCCATATTTAAGGCAGTATTTCACCGTGGAGTAGCATCCTCGATACAGAATGCATCAAACTTATTGGCTATAAACACAGGCCTGAAATACCTAAGGCAATCGAGGGAAAATTTCTTCTCGAAGCGCTGCTTAAATAGAAGAAGATACGAGGGAGATGCCAGGGAGAGGCAAGCGAGATCCGCCTAACAAGGTTCTCCCTCGACATAATGCGCACCCAAGACGGCGGCCGGGCTTTGCTCCTCACAATTTACTGGTTTATTCTCCGGCGAAACAAAGGCACTTGTAACCCAGACACACTCGCGCTTTGGCAGGGCTTGTGACTCGGCAAAACTTCAAGTATTAATATAGAATTAATTTTGGAGAAGGTGGAGGTATTAGGAAAATAGGTTTCTGGGACAGTTCTGCAAAACATGGAATCAAACTGAAACTAAGGCGAAAAACAATAACAATAATAGAATATGGGTAGAAGAAATTCACGTAAGATGCAATAATCATGGAGTATACGAGACCATATTCTTTTGCTTCGTGTATAATCGGAGTGAGGATTATACACCTTAGTGTACGAAAGTGCACATACATAAACACGAAAATGTACTGAAATTTGAAAATAAATTTCATTGTGCACAAATGAAACGAGATACAATGTGGCGCAATTGAGTGCTATGGTACACCTAAATGAGGGCTATGATGCACCTAAATAAAGGCTATGGCGCACCTAAATAAAGGCTATGGCGCACCTAAATAAAGGCTATGGCGCATC
Organism: Platorchestia sp. MABIK; assembly: GCA_014220935.1. Taxonomy (NCBI): domain Eukaryota; kingdom Metazoa; phylum Arthropoda; class Malacostraca; order Amphipoda; family Talitridae; genus Platorchestia; species Platorchestia sp. MABIK. The sequence goes on from JACJUY010000371.1 coordinate 111,943, forward strand.
TAAATAAAGGCTCTGGCGCACCTAAATAATACTATCTATGACGCATCGTAAATGAGGGCTATCTATGGCGCTAACCCTTATGATAACCCTAATATGAGGGCTATCTATGGCGCACTTTAAATGAGGCTATCTATGGCGCACCTTAAATGAGGTCGATGGTGCACTTGAGTCAGCGCTGTTTTGCAACTAAGTAAACTGGATGATCCATCTAAGTACGCGCTATAACACATACGTACGCGCTATGACACACCTACGTACGAGCTTTGACACACCTACGTACGCGTTACGACACACGTAAGCGTTATGACACACGAAAGCGCTATGACACACGTAAGCGCTATGACACACTTACGCAATCGCTCTGACGCAATCGCTATGACACACTTACGCAAGCGCTATGGCCCACCTACGTAAGCGCTATGACACACTTACGCAAGCAATAGGACGCACGCAAGCGTTATGACACACCTACGTAAGCGCACTGCTGACGGGAATGCTCTCTATTTGAAAGTAAAAATTAAATGCTCTTAACTTAATTTTTCGCACATGCTCTTTACTTCATTCCTCGTGAAGACTCCATTTTTAAGAACAATAAATGTTTTTTCCTTCAGGAGAGTGAATGCCTTTTACTTCATACAATAAGAGAATAGAGCTTCAAAATTACTTCTCAATCCAAATCATGTAGGGATCCCATTATCGAGTGGCACACCGAAATTCAAATGGATAAAAACCAAGTCTGGTATTAAATATTACCGATTCATACAACACGCAAACGTTTTTGGACGTTTAGCCCAGAACTAAATCACAACTTCCATAAGTCGTAAATCTTTGGTGATAATTTGTCCTAAAAAAGCATCCCTCGTTGGAAATTAACGGCATTGAACGATAAGTCCAAGAACTGAGAAACAAAATAAATCGTTTGGAAATCGTGAATAGTAAAACCGCATACGAATTCGTTTCATTTGCAAAAGTAGCCTTATCGTTCGAGGTCAAGAACTAAAGGAAACGAAAATAAAATATTCAGAAATCGCGAATAGAAAAACCACAGCCGAAAGCGGTGCATTTGCAAGAGTAGTATCGTTAATACATCACTCCGGAGAGGTGATGGATTAGCCGTCAACATTTTGGCACCTGAAGATACGGATGTTAAATTTCTGCAGATACCAGGCCCTCGATCACTACCTCTGCTGGAGGCACCGAAACCGTAACTCAACGACTTAAAAAAAGACTCGCAAGCCTTCCCAGCCCGGAGTGAGCGCGAGTATCCTACAAAAACCGAGAATCTTGCGCTCTAAAATGTCTACGCCGACGCTACTCAACAATATCTCAAATCTGAGCAGGAAAAGAATATTATATTCTTGCAGGTGCCCAAAATTATGCCTCATAAAAATTGTTGGGAACTTTGCAGTGGGCAAGTGTATAATTCCCGTCACGTGGGAACCCACTTTACACCCTCATTTCGATTCACAGAGCACGCGCGCCAATTTTGCCACTTTGGCTCGTCTGAAAATTCCTCCTATGACCGACCAACCAGCGTCAGAGACTTGCTTCGCTGGTCTCTGCAACTTAACGAGCTGGGAGTCTCAGCACTCAATTACATGTCGAGCGGTACGGCCCTTATTGCAGCAGCAGCAGCAGCATTGCACACTTCTTAGAGTCTCAATCTTTCTCTGCGCCCACGGACTGGCAAAGGAACTCCAGCCCCACGTACTGTTTAAGATTGCACGATCTATTCAGTTATTCGTTAGCTCTGTGCAAGGTGTACCACAAAAACTCGAACTCTGATGAGGGATTGAATCATTTATCTGCCAGAGATATATCAATGCATCACTAATGAAATCCGTCCTTGCAGCAAGAGAACCCACACAGAAATAAGTTCAGTAATTACCGAGTTGTGGGAATATAATTTCAGAGTTCGAGTTTCTGCTCAGTTTTAGAAGCAACTGGTCGTCTGCGCAGATGTTAAGAATCACAATGTCTCCAAATAACCAAGGACTTGCTAAGGAATATACGTTGCATTTGCTAACTAAAACTGCACCACCAATTTGTCATGCCTAAAACTGTGTCGAGTTCTTTAATCTACTGCTGCTCAGCATCACTTACTTTATGAACTTGTAATTTTATAAAAAATTACGTTTGAGTAAAAAGTACTTGCCTGTTTTTTTTTAATTTTTTCCATTTTTGATCATTTGTGAACAAAACGCAAGTATTCCCAGGAACGACTCGACAATGCAAGAACTGCATGGGTTTTGTTTAGAAAGTTTTTATTTCATTGATCATTTCTGAACAAAGCGCAGTCTTCGTAAGTACGATTCAGCAATTTGGAGAGGATTTCGGCTCAAAAACCACGGTCAGCCGCTTTAGCAATCCCCGTCATCAATCAAGAGTTTAAACTCGAGTCATTCACACTATGCGCATGGCTAGTTTTCAATAACTACGCGCATAATTTGAAATACAAACGCACAAGTACTCACATTTTAAACAGAGCTTTTCCAGAGCAAAAAGAATCATGAAACACACCTGAATGGTGGCAAAAATTTGCTGGTTATTTTGAACAGGAAAATAAATTGAGGAAGAATATGTTTCATTCTAACCGAGACTTGAAAATTAAAAAAAAATCAAAGGTCATCAGTGGAAGAAAACAAAATTTTCAGCTCATTCCCAAGATTTCGTAGAAGGCTTAAGTATGAATCCTGAAAACACATAACAAGACAAAGATAGTTAATAGGACCTTAAATAAATGTGCCACGACTTTATACGTCTTTCAAGCGATAAAAAGCCCTTATAATGCATTCAAGGAAAAAATATATTCTCATAGAACTATGTGGATAGAGATTCAGTTTTAAATGCATTGATGTTCTTAGAAATTGGTTAATAAGGTGGGAAGAATGAAAATGGAGCTTCGGACGCTTGCAGTAAGAAAGTGTGGGCTTGAAATGCTTGCAGAAGGCGGGCCTGGTGCTGAATACACTTGAGAATTTAATTTGAAAGAAGTCTCTGCAACACAGGGAAATATTCAAGTCGTGTTCCTGCCAAAGAAGATGCGCTTTGCCTTGGAGAACACGTAAGCTACCGCACTTTTGAGCCGAACTTTGTAGCTCTGAAACATTTTTCTATAAAATTGAAAGTTTGTTTACAGTTGAACAGTTGCCTGCAAAATCATGTACCCGCGTAGGGCGACGCAAACTTTAGGTGTCTGTACAAGGGTCAGGAACGTATAGGATTATTTTCGAAATAGATTTCAGCGCTGTTCAAATGAAAAAACTTGTCTATCACGTTAATGAATGCGGAGTTGTTCAGCTTTCACTTTAATAAATGCCAAGTTGTTCTGCTTTTACTTTATTAAATACAGAGTTGTTCTGCTTTCACTTTGATCAATACAGAGTTGTTCTGCCTAACAAAATGAGGAGCAATCACACGAAGTTTGTTTAGAGTTGTCATTCTTTTCTTACATTCTCTTCAAAATACGGAATCAAAAACCAGTCTAACGAGAAAGAACATTTTTTTCTAAAACAAAACGCTTCAGATCAAGGGACGGTGCTCCCAGATCCTGCAAAGAATTACCCCAAGATACAAAACACGAGTAAAAAGTAAAAATGTATTTGTAAATTTTGCCCTAAAGAACGAGAATTAAAAAGAATAAATGCAAGAGAAAATACATGCAGTATTATTTATAAATAAACTTGGCGCAAAAAAGCGAATACTCTCAGCGTAATCTTCACCTACAAAATAAAAAAAGACGATAGGTGCAATTCTTGTAAGCTTAATTAACAAAAGGACGTGTTCATTACCTCTTACAAGGGCCGTTAAGCATTCGCTAAGAATCATGTTGGATGGAATTAAATATTGATTACATAAACCAGCAGCTCATAGGTTAGTAAAGAACAAAGAACTCCCGATTTCTTGACCGTTGAATCATCAAGACACCTTTAATATGGCATTGTTCCATTGATTTTCTCGAGCCAATGCCCTTCATGACTATATATATGAAGAAGTCATGAAAGACTTCATCAGCAGTAAAGCCCAATGAGTTTTATGGTGAAGAATTAGAAGACAAACGGCCAAGAGCCGCGGACAGCTTTACGATTCTCCGTCCGAAAGTTCCGATGAGAAGAAAACTTCGGCCAAAAACTGGCGCGTAGTATGGATTTGCCATCTGGAATAAAATTGTCGGCTTCGATGAACAACAAACAGAAACTGTAACTTGTTAAGACTCATTAATTTTTCAATCCTGCAAAACGACGCAAAATGTGATGTAATCCGCCAGGCTCGAAAGTTTGTACGTTCTTTAACGTTGCTATTTAATAACAGAGAACATGGCGCTGCTAAAAGAAAAAACGAGATTACCGTTCGATAAACAGACTTGAGCAGAAAATTCATCTCAGTTTTGCTGCGAGAAGCAAATTTCATCAAAAACGTTATTGAAACTACACGAAAACACCGACTGAAATGAGTTACTTTTAAAGAACTTGAATTAAAACAAACTTAGTGTTTCACAACTGATTCAGAAATGATATGAACGTCACGATGAGCTCTGTGTCAACAAAACACTATTTTTTAAACTTATATCGTTTGACATATCAAGTGACTTCAGTACATGAGTAGGAGGTAAATTTGTGTATTTTTAGTTTATTTACCTAGTCATTCATAAACAATTTCTGACATTTCATCAAGTCCAATAATTATTCCAGTTTTCAACATGGAATTAATTTCTTCAACAATTTCTCTACAGGTTCTCGACCTCTTGCAAAAGTGATACATTAACGACGACCGCAAATATTAACGACGACCTTAAATAAAACGATCACCAATCACTGAAGAAATATTTCCTTCAGTCATTTTGTGCCGAAGCTTGCACCAAGTAATTGCCTCCATTCTGTACTTATTCGGGTTTCACAGAAAGCCGACCAGCCATAATTTAACAGGAACGAAAATCATAAGAACAATTTTAAGAGCATCTAAATTTTACTAAAGGACAGCACTCGAATTGCACCGCCAGGTTATGTCACTCAATGGAGACGTTCATTTCCGCGTGAAATAAAAATCGTAACCAATCCCACATTAAAATCCCAAAAGCTTTTAGAAATAAGAACTAACCGAGGTTTAGCATCCGAGTTGAAACCTCAATCAACAAAATGCATTAAATGTTGCTTTCAGCGAGATGAAATTCAACAACCCAATCGCCATAAACATTCAATTGACTTAAGCAAATTTGAAAGTCAAAACGCGCAGAATTACAAACTATACCACGAAACCAAAACACGTCAAACGTTATTTTACGCGTATAGCACCACGTGCGCAAAGCACACACTTCAATTCTAATAAAACATTGAGCATCTTTGACCGCGAAGCGTACCAACTCAAATGAAACATAGCATCTTGGACAGCGAAGCACACACTTCAATTAAAAAAAAAAACACAGAGCATTTTTGACTGCGAAGCACGCACGTCAATTCAAATAAAACACACAGCATCTTTGACCGCGAAGCGTACACTTCAACTCAAATAAAACATAGAGCATCTTTGACAGCGAAGCACGCCAACTCCGAAAGATGGCGATCTCGACCGTAGAGTTACAGAGCCAGCTTCGTGATGCAATCCATTAGTTAGGCTAGTGCGGCCGGGAAAGCAATCAGCCATGGCGGGTTAGGCGCTTTACAAGCACGTCCTCGTAGCCAGGGCCGATGCCATTTATCATGAAGGAGCCCCATTGTCGCAGCGCGGTCCATCTTTCGGCGCCTCGACCGCTCCGGAGGCCCGGACCTGACCAGCATCTGCCAGAGGTGGGAGCTGGCGGCAAGTGCTGGACTGGTGCTGGACTGGCGCTGGACTGGCGCTGGACTGGCGCTGGACTGGCGCTGGACTGGCGCTGGACTGGCGCTGGACTGGCGCTGGACTGGCGCTGGACTGGCGCTGGACTGGCGCTGGACTGGCGCTGGACTGGCG
>JACJUY010000371.1:118153-136363 GCA_014220935.1 Platorchestia sp. MABIK
GGACTGGTGCTGGGCAGATGCCGTCCATTGTGGACTGGTGCTGGGCAGATGCCGTCCATTGTGGACTGGTGCTGGGCAGATGCCGTCCATTGTGGACTGGTGCTGGGCAGATGCCGTCCATTGTGGACTGGTGTCGGCAGTGCAAGGCAGAGCGCGGAGTCAAGAGACGACCGCAACTTCCAGTGATCAGATCTTTTTTCTGAGCTCTAATTAAATTCTCTGAAGTTACTGAAGACTTTACCTCAGTCTCGGTTTTTTTGACTTATGGTTCACAGATTTCTTTCTGGGTGATAAATCTTTTGCGGGTCGTATGAAGAAACGATTTTCGTGCGTTATCTCCGAACTACATTCAGCTGGCAAAAATTAATACATGTTTCGGGTAAAAAAGGTTCTTCGATACGTGAAAAAATAATGAATGGCATGGAATTTTTTAACTGAATGAATTAATGGCATGGAATTGTTTATTAGGTTCTGCCTACTCTTGTAATTACAAATCGGAAAAAAAATCATGATTGTATTTATGGAATAATTCTCATTACATAGCGTAGAAATTCTGAGGATGACAGAAAAAAATTTGGCTTAAAAAAATATTAGCAACAAGAAAAATTTCATATGAGTATTATCGATATGACCGATAATTAAAAATTATAAAATAGTCCATAAAAAGTCCCAATATTGAACTAGGATTAGGATAGTGTCATCAATATTCAATTTAAACCAAATACCTTTATTTTAGAAGAAAAACGTGAAAAATTAATTTCTACACATTGGTGCTGTCTTGCAGAAGAAATAATTAATTTTGATCTTATTTTTTTTATTCTTTTCCCGGAGGTTTCGAGTCAAAACCACTACGAGCGTTCATTTAATCTGGAGACTCATTAGCGCTAACCTCAGGAGCAATTCCGAAAAAAAATTCAAAGGTTCTCCAAAAATTTAAGTTCATCGCAAACATCTTAACCTGAACCATGAGAAAATCGCTTCAGAATCCAACTTACGCTTACACTGAACACAGAGACTGACGAAAGTCTTCAGCGAACTCTTGCTGCGATTTTTTTTCATCAAATGATATGCTAAATCGTGAATAAATAGTACTCACAATGAACATTGAAAGTGACGGAAACTTTGTGAGTTGGTCCTTGGTATAATAGGCTAAATCATGACTAACTTGTACTCACACTGAACATCGAGAGTGACGGAAGCCTCCAGCGGAACATCGGTGAGTTTGTTCATGACCCGACATGTGAACACAGCGCCGTTGTCACTGGAGTTCGCCACCAGTTTGTGGTCATTGAGACTCCCGCCGTCAAATGGTCGGTCCGTGCTGTCGATGTTTTCGTTGTTGCGGAACCAGAGAACCTGGCACGCAAACGAGACAAACATGTAATCAAAATTCCTCAATACAATGTAATCTACCGTATGATAAGTTGTCATTACTCTCCAAAGTTTCATGATACAAAGTAATGTACCGTAGTAGTTATTACTCTCCAAGAGATTATTTTGAATAATTTGCAGGATTTGATAATTGACAATAAACCGAAACAGCTGTGTTTATTCTTCAAACGGTTATTTCAAGAGCACGGACGAGAAGCTCATCTGAACAAATCCAGCTACAGAATAAAAATCGTATTTTCAAAACATTTCAAAATAGTACCAGCAAAAAAACTAAGCTAAAGAAAGTTTCACTTTCCTCCACGTTCAATAGTTTTCCCATTACCCATACTTTCCAATGCATACAGTAGCAACAGGCCAGACTGAGCTCGGAGAGTACTCGGATATCTGATGCCCTCAACTTTAAAAAAATACTTAGTTGATGTTTCCTCGAGTACGAATGCATTCGCCGTCTATGATAACGAAAAATTTATTCAGAAGTTGGAAGAAAATTTCTTCAACAAATTTGGAACTTGATGCAAGAATTCTTCAAATCTTAGAAGTAGAGTTGTTTCAATTTTTCGTTCAGTCAATCCCTAGGGGAAAAATAAATTTTTGTTCGTAGTGGTTCTAGAAACACGTGACTGACGAGCGTACAATTTTTTTCAATGCTATAACGTTACATCAATGAACAAAAATTACATTCCTTAACAAAAATTCAAGTTAATAAAGTATGCCTGCAATGTACGAAAAAGCAGAAACTAATTGTACATAGAAGTACCAAACAAAAACTTGCTCCAGTCAAGTTTGAGTACCAGTCTCATACTTGACTCCAGTCAAGTATGAGTACCAGTCAACAAAACCAGTACCAGTCAACAAATATTATGAGCAATCTAATTCTACGAAATTGCAAGTTGCATCTCAATACAGAAAAAAACAAATCTAGAATCTATTTAAAAACAGAGTTCGACTTTCTATGGATATGCATACAAAAACTATAACATAAACCGCATTTGTCCTTTCTTCACACTTAGAGAAAAAAATTCAATTACTTGTACCCGCTCACGAGTAAACTTTTAGTCGTAACCTGAGCTACCTTTCCTCTCTTGATTTCAAAGTCATTTTCACCAATGAAGTTCCCCTTTAACTAAAAAAAACGCCGTCATTTAAGACAACACGAGTACACTGGTCACCCTTACAGCGAAGCGACTACTTGGAGTAAAGATTACGATCGTCATTAGTGAAGAGAATGTCTGTTCATCAAACGCACCTTGGCTGGAGGATTGCCTCCCCTGGAGGTGCAGCTGAGGGTGCGCTCGTCCCCAGCTCGTATGGTCTCCCCTTCGTTGTAGCCTGTGATGATGGGCTCCCCTGGGGGATCTGCGGGGGAAATACAGCACGTCACGAAATGAGCTCCAACCTCCTTTATGGTTCTCAAATCGATCTACGCCCATCTACGTCCTTCAAATGCAGGTGGCTCAGTGAGGAATTTTGGCGAGCTGATCTTCGAGATGCAATCAACCTATGGAAATTTAAAGAACAAAACACGTTCTTCAGCACTAACACGTTCCTGCAAAAAGGCTATACACAGTATATGTCCCTCATAGGTAAAATATCCCAAAACTAAGGTAAACAACTAAGATGGTAAGAAGTAAGTTCGGGCAAGGGAAAAACGTGCGATGGAAATGTTAGGTTAATGAAGCATTGAACCCTGATTAAAAGAATTACTGCTTTCCACCTACACGACGGGAAGTCGCAGGCAGTACTCGCTGTTTACGTAAATGAACACCTGAAGCCCTCGCTATTTGCTTAACATAAAATTTACGGGAACGTTTCGTTGCCGTAACTCCAAAACTAAGGACACTTATCTCTGACACATAAACTTATTCAAAGAGTCTGGAAACTTTTATGCGCGACTCCAAAACATTTCATTTCTTACCGAAATTAATAATATCGAATGAATGAAAGCGTAAACAATAGAGGGATGAACTTGAAGTACTTTGAATCTTTTCAAATCCACAGCTCTTTGAACAACACGAGCGACGCTAAATTCTTTCACAAGTACGCAATTAAAGAGAAAGTTCAAAAGCGGTTACAAATCGCATGAGAGGGTCCTCAGGCCTTCAGAGGAGACCATGATGAGGGATACGGAGGTGGTTCTACAGGGCGCTCAGCCACGAACTTGTTGCATAACCCGAGAAATATGTGACTGATTACATGAGCAAACCGTCAAAGTTCGGCGCCAAGGTCTAGCTACGAGCCAAGTCCTTTTTGCTGGCACGAATTCGGCGGCTGTGCCGGCCCCAAGATCTGCCAGATTTGGTTGAGATCACCGTGCACGCGTTGGATCAGAGCTTAAGAGCCAAGGATTGTGAGGCTTAGCAACATAAATGTTGGGGCGACGCAAGGTGGACCCCGGGGTCCGTGCCCCTAATGCTAAATGCACGAAAAGCAGCTAAAATTTTTGTAGTTTTAACCGGCAGATGAAGAAAGGCATAGAATTTCTAGCGCGTGCTGAATTGCTGCATACGCAGCTCAGCTGCATTTGCATTTCTGCAACGAATTCATATCGTCATATAAGCATTTGAACGAGGCTACGTTTTTACAAAATTACTTGTGACGAACGCTTGTGAATTTTATTTTCTCTTTCACACGCGTCTAAGTGCGTAGAACTGATTCCGCATGTAAGTTTTCTACCAACTACTCTCTCCTGTGTCCGGTCAACGTGTGACCCCTCTTGTGTTTTAGATAAAATCAAGAGTCATTCAAATACTGTTTTGATATTTTTTAAACTATTCATGTAAAAATATAGTAAGAGCAAGAAAGTAGATTGTAGTAAAACTCACAGTGAATCAAAGAGACGGCTAAAAATAATATTCAAATGAATAAATTGCTTAATAAGTTCGACCCAATTAAAATCTACTAATCGTATTGTATGTGATTAACATAATTTCGATGTAAACGACAACAGTATTTGATTTTCTTTCATTTTCTGACTCGAAAGAGATTTTTCTTCCTACCTACTTCAACGCAATTTGTGGTCAGTCATTTCAGTGAACATTTTTTCTTCATTCCTTACATCACCGTTGTCGCAACAGCCTTTATTGGGCCAACACTGGAGTCAGAATCAGGATAAATTAACAAACGACAGAGAACTGAAAAAATAGAGGTTCATATAAGGCAAGAAATAAAATGTATTAGAGCCAAAAGTTAGAATGAATTTTCAACTCCTCTGACCGCCACGAGGCGGCCACCATACATTCAAAGGTAAAAAAGCCTCACACAGTTCCGTCATTCCAGACTATAACATTCCTGGTATAAAGTCACTTACACAAAACCGAAATTCTGACAGAGGCAACTTTGGGTATGTCGAGTGCAGGGTGCTCGGCCTGACAAGAGAACACCGTGCCGTGGTCTTCCGCCTCCATTCGCACTGTGATTTTCGACAGCAGATTGTGGCGTCGAGGCAGGTGCGACTCTTCGGTCAAATCTTCTCGAGTTTCTGCAAGAAAAACAAAAAAACGATTACTGGATCACTGTATGAAATACATAAATAGTTGCTAACAGTCAATCAATATACTTACTTTACATCATGAAACAATGCGATATTGAAAAACAGTGAACATTGAGAAATATATTTAAAATAACAAATGAGAAATATTCGAAAATAGACCCCTTGGCGGAAATGCTAGTGAAACGAGAAGTTGAAAAAAAGTTTAACAAATACTCGAATGAAGAGATGTACTTGTAGCTCACTGGCTCTAAATTAGAAAAGTATACTTTTAGCCTTCTGTACCACATTTAAAGGTTTTTCAAAAATAACGAGGAAGGCACCATTTAACACTGAGTTTCGAAAACGGGGAATTTAAGCACAAGGTTTGTTTCCACACAAGATTCTGCTCATAAAAACAGTGAGTTGAGAAAAAACTTATGAAACGAGAGAAATGTGGATGAAGAAAGTCGTAGGTGCTGAAAAATCGGAGAGCAGTAAACTGAAGTAAAGATGGTCCTTATCAAACAAAAACAAACCTCAGCTCGGGACCTCATGTTTCCCCCCTCGGATTGCTAATTCCTATAAACACAATAGCTATTTCTTCCTTAGAGGACTAGCAGAACTATGAAAGGTTGTTAACAAGGGTTCCCGGTTAATCTCAATGAAGCTAAGTCCCTCCCAGAGAAAAAACTTGGACCAAATCCTGTTAGATCCGAGGGCAACCGATGGATCTTAAAGGCCTGACACTCTCCACAGATGGGGCCCTTTGATGGGCTTCGGGAATATTGGCAGAGCGTTTGACAGGGCAACATTCCAAGGACTTACGCGACCGCTCGCTCAGTAAAGTTCTTCCATTATTACACGGCCATACAGAAACATGGTGCTGGGTAGTCCAGAGCACCCCCTCTTAACGCTCACGTGAAAAGCAGTCTAACACGTCGCGAGCGAGTGGTGAACGTCGACACGGACTCGTGGTCGATATTGAAAAGTGAGAATTTACATAAGAAGAGCATTTTAAGAAGTTTGATGTTCCTACTGAAATTACAGATCGTTCGATGCACATGAATGCTCGATATTGTGAGTTGATTTCAAGTCAACGCAAAATAGTGGAATGAGGAAGTGATGAACAGTGGAAGAATTTCAGCATGAAAAAGTAGAAAAATACGATAGTAGAAATGAAGCCATGGGGAGTAATATGTACCGTTGGTAAAAAATAAGTAACAATATAAAACAAATTAGCTGACGTGTGGGCTCTAAACATTCTAAGCGGAAAATGCAATGGACAGACAGTCATCAAACAACTGTCAACACCTGCAAAGTAAAGAATTTACACTACTACCTCACTAAACTTATAGTAGCTCAACACTGGAAACTTGTTCAATAGATAACGCATCGAGTCATTTTAGAGAAGTCTCAAGTTAATTTAATAAAATAAGAAAACTACGATTCATTTTTCCATTGACGTTGTTTAGACGATATATGCCGGCGCGCACCAGAACACGAAATACTGCAGCGCGACTTCAAAAGGCATCATAATACACTTCTACTTTGTTACGAGCTCATCGCTGATGGAATCCTGGTAAATTCTACGATGGAAGGCGAAGCCTGTTTTCGAAGAGGCCACTTATAATTGAAACTCTTTAAAGCATGACGTCGCCCGAAGATAAACGGCGCAAGATCAAACGACGGAAGAGTTGGTCGGTTAGAAGCGGCGACAACAGGAAGACAAACATGAGCCGCCTTGCAGGCCAACGAAAAATGATGCCATAAGGCTTCTCGTAACGAGAGGATATGTTCATTCATAAAGATCCATCCATCCAAGAGTTGACTGACAGAAATGAGAAGCCCACGAGAAAATATTTCCAGAGCCAAAAATGTTTTCGGAGCAGCTGGCTGAAAAGAAGAAGCTTAGAGGGAGACCACGAGATATGCACGCTGTTTAAAAAGCCGCTTAAACAATGAAATGTTGCCTAAAGGTTCTATCTCCATAAAAGGTCTTCAACAGAACTTGAATTGTGGACCAAGTACGAATGTTAGATACATGAAAAAAATTCAATTGTCAGAGGAAGCCCTTTAATACGCTTTGGATGAACAAATGTTTCCATCCAAATTCGAATTCTACGACATTCTCTTATCCGAGCCCCAACTTACAATTCATGCAGACGTAAATTAGTCCCAGTTCTTCAACAAATACGATGCTTGATTCAAGTCATGAATAACTTTTAACTCTAACTTTTATGTGTACAAGATGCGGCTCGCATGAGATGTCGTGTAACTAGAAGTTCGACTGTAATTGTGTTCCAGCGATGTAATAAAACAAAAAATTCAGATTCCACATAGTGTAAATTTAAAGCACTTTTCGGAGGAGTGACTCTTCAGGTCGCTCATTCCAATGGATAGCCCTCATCAGCTACCCTGGAAATGGAACTAGCAAGACACACGTTCAATTTAAATTCCGCCCTTTAAAATGCTTACGAGAGGTACTTTCTTCAACAAATGAACGCTTTCCGCTGCAATGACGCGAAAGTGCCGAAAATTTTTCAGTCATCAAATAACAGGTCGCAAGTCAAGGACAAGAGCATCTTTGACACTAGTTCTATAAGATTTCGAGAGCGCCTTGAAAAACAAGCATCAGAAGAGCCCCCAAAAAGCTAATCCCGAGCAGCTAGCTATCATTACAGATCGCTAGAGCTTGAGATCTCGGCAGAAAATTCTTCAAAGCCTTCAATAGATTCCGATCAACAAACCGTCTCAAACAGGAGGACGAGATGGAAAACTACAGGGTCCTGCAGGCCGAGCGAGAGAGACTTTGTGCAATGGTCGTTCTTAAGCTCGAAAAATTGCTAGGAATTCTCGAGCCCGAGAGAGGCGATCATTGACTTTGGTGCAATACACGAACCCTTGGATGACTGTACACTGTTGGAACGTGACGAGCAAATAATTACCAGAGGGGACAGAAATCGAAGCTTCGCAGGAGCAGGACGCACTTTCGAACAACACAACTCTCACTTCTGAACTAATTTTTAAGCTCAGAAAACATCGCGGTCTCAATTTAAACACAAACGACATGCCGTGACACGCAGCCAAAGTACCGAAAGAATGGCCGTTTGATACTTGGAAGATTTTAGAATCAACGTCTCTGTATATTCACTCAGGTAGGTGTCCAGGTGCTGAATGTTTGAGACGATATGGCTGTGGCTATTCCAACTAAAATGAAGTATTTTAGTAGAATTAAAAGGAGCATTTTTGCAAAAATCATGTGAAGCATTTTCATGTAAATGAAAGGCAGCATTTTTTGTGGAAATTAAACGAAGCCCTTTTGTGGATATTAAACGATTCAATTATGTGGAAATTAAACGAAGCATTGAATAAAGCATTTCGTTAAAATTCGGAGTCAATTAAATCAATTGAATTTAACTTTTTGTAGTAAATGAAGCTTTAGTGTAGAAACTGAATAGAAGAATTTAGTGAAAATTTGCTGAGCTTAGAGGTTTCGAGCTCTTAATGGAGAGGCAGCATGTGAGTACAAGTTCATTTGATCACTTGAGAACAAAACAATGTTAAATAGTGGGAAAAATATTCTTTATAAAGGAAAAAACATCAACAAATTGAAGAAGCTAAAAATATCGAGGAAACAACACAAACATCACCGGAACAACACCAACATCGAGGGAACAACAAGAAAACCCTGGTGACTACACTGATCCTACTAGCGTGATCCTAAAACAAACACAAACCCCTGAAATGGAAAAAATATTGCATCCTAGTGTAAATATGTAACAAAGTAGTGGGAAAGAGCAGTAGAAATGTATAAATTGTCCCAGAATTTGTAAAGTTTGGTGATGTTGGTAGCATGGATCAAAATTTTTAACCCTCAAATAATAACATAAACGCAAAATTCAAATTTGACGCAAAAAGTACGCAAAGACTTCGAAACGCAATGTTGAAAAACATAAAACAACTGTTCCTAACCAGGAGTACGGAAAGAAATATCTCATAATTATAATCAATAATTATATCGCATCGATAAAAATATCGCACCTTGGAATCGCATCGCAGCTATAGAAATACATCAACATTGTACAAGAACCCGCAATTAATTAGTGAGTGAACTTGTTACAACAGTCCAATACCTTACACCACAAAAAAATTAAAACACCGTTGAGCTGCTATATAATTTTACTAAAAATTTTCCCAAATGTATTGTTTTAGAGTCACTCGATCCCGCAATTATACGGCTTCTACACAGCGTCTTCGACCCGCTCGAGCGCGAGGTAGAACGAGACTTCTACCTTCCTGGGATGCCACTCTGATCCGCCACACCCGGGCTGTTCTATAGAGACTTGATGAGGCGTGCTTGTGCCAATTGCTGACACCATCTCTTGGGTGCCCTCGCGCTCGGTGCTGCACTAAGGGTACGCTACAGGCGGGTACGCTGTGTTCAGTGGTCTACACTAAGCAGAGTACAAGCAGGTACTTAGTGTCCAGTGTCCTTCTCTAAGTAGGTTACAACTAGGTACTTAGTGTTCAGTGTCCTTTACTAAGTAGGGTACGTCTACAGGCAGGTACGTAGTGACCAGTGCCATTCACAAGTAGGGTACGTGTACAGGAGGGGGGACATAGTGTTCAACGCTCTACAGTAACTAAGGGTTCTTCTAGAGACAGGTACGCAGTTTTCAGTGCCCTTCACTATGTAGAGAACCTGCACAGACTGCTCTGTTACGTATAATCGTCCACAAACGGTCTACAGGTACAGTTAACAAGTAAGTATGTTCACAATTGGGTATGCCATGTTTAGTGCTTCCAAGGTCATTGATCAATGATGCCTTTGGAGTTGTATTAACGTAACTCATTAGGACAAAAAATGGCCAGTTTTCCTTGAACAAGTTCATACTCAACCTCTAAAGTTAATCTGTACATAGATATTGGGCTAAAAATATCCTCCAGGCCTATCAAAGCTGGATTACAAAAAAATCGCACATAAGTTGAAAGTAACGCGCTAATACTTGAGATAACTGTAGACATTGAAGAATTTCATTTAGACGCATCTTTACTTGAGTAAAACACTAACCCGTTAATTCATCCTTGAAGTACTCCAATTCCTCAGCAGAAAATTACTACAAATTTTATTCTTTACGAAATACTATTGAAACTGAACAGAGCATGTTCATGGTGTTTACAAAAATAAGCATTTTATAACAACAAACCGGAGCATCTTGCTCTAAATCACACATAAGCAACATCTTACAACAAACAACAGCATGTTGCTTCGAGCAACAGGAGGATGAAACAGGGCACAAACGTTTCACACCAGCAAACAACAGGATGTGGCTTCGATCAACGGAGAAAGAAAAAAGGTATAAATGTTCCACATCAACGAACATCAGCACGCTGCTTCGAGCAATAAGGGGAATAAAAAAAAGAACATAAACGTCCCACATCAACAAACAACAGCATGTTGCTCCGGACAACAGTGAATTAATGTTTCAAAGTGACAGCAGAATATTGCTTCGAGCACCAAGAGAGGAATAAGCACAAGGTGTGGCCTGCATGGCGAAGGCCTTAAAACTTGAAGCCAAGGAACTCAACGGAGCGAGCACTCGGACCATGATCAAGATTCTGCAGCGCAGCGCAACCGGATCTGTATGAGATCATTCAGACCACGGCCCGCCCAACTACCCAATTACATCCCTACAATTCATTATACTTTAATTATTAAGAAGCCAAACTTGTATTCAAATGCTGCGCATAGAGGATTGGTTAAAAGGGATAGAGGAAATTACCACCAGAAAACAAAATGGGTTAACCAATTGGAAGTTGAAGGAGTGTGTTGAACTAGCCAAGTATTTGATCGATTTACAAGGTAAATTAGTCGTGTTCATTCGTTAGTGAAACGATAAATACCGATACAAAGCAAGAGCGAAAATAGAAGTGAGCGTTTCATGCTACAGTGAAATGACATCGGTAACAAAACGGCAACAACTGACGCATAGTAAAAGCTAAAATAGAAGTGAGCGCTTCATATTTCTGCGAGAGCCCTTTCCATCGACAATGACAAACTCCCCGGCAAGGGAGGACATAGTAAAGTTAAGCACGCTCGTGAAAAGTATCAACAATGAATTCAACGATAATTCAAATCCAGCAAAGGCAAACTAAAAACGTGAGAAAACTGCATTCCAAAAAACGCACGAGCGTACAAGACGAATGCCTCAAAGTTTTTGATGCTAAGTCCATAAAACACTGACGACGACAACAGAACGCCTCAAGAAACACGCCAAAAAACAAACAGGAGTCGGAAAACAATTCCAGGCGCCCGTCAATATGCCAGGACAACATTGAGCAACTCATAACTATTAATCAGCGAGGTTTGCCTCCTCCAGAGCCCCAATTCGAAGAGCAGCTTCACTAACCGGAGCACAAGTTTGGATAGGGAGGTCTCGTGCAATTGTTTCCAGTTAGATTGATGAGATACAAACCGAGAAGTTCGAGGTAGACTGCTTGCTTAATTATCCTGAGCATTACTTTCAAGAATTTTTCTGGAAAGGGGCTTTGAAAAAGAAGATGAATACGAGCATGACGCGATAAATACGAGAATGGCGCGATAAATACGAGTATGACGCGATAAGTACGAGTATGACGTGATAAATACGAGTACAACGGGATGAATATACGACATGATGAATGTAAATACGACGCGACGAAAACAAGTTCGACGGAATAAATGCGAGTACGACGTGATGAATACGAGTACGACTCACAGATCACGAGCAATTTACTAGGTAACAACTTTCATCAAGCGCAATAAACACTTCCATGCAGAATAACAGGTTAAAGATTACACGAAAGTTTAGTGCTGTACACAGACGATATGAAATAGGAAGAAATTAGAGTACTGGTGAGCACAGACCACTCGATTGATTACGATAAAACGATGAGATGAAAACTGGTAGGTAATGCATGTTAAAAAAAGTGTATCAATAGTAATAATTGAATTCTGAAATTAACATATGAAACGAAAGATCTCAATATCAGTTCCTCAAATTTAGTGCTTTAAAATACTTCATTAAAGAATAACAGGCATCCCTGGAGCGTAAATGAAGTAGTACTCCCAAAGACATGTGTTTTCCAAGATACTTCAATCATTTTGAGACGAGAATTATAAAACCTCGTCCGATTTCCGAATTGGGCGTCACCTAAGACGTCACCTTTAAATACTTATTATTAGAGACCAGTAATAATATAATATTTGTCAATTCGAATAACATATAGCCCACTAAAATAAATTGAATACATAGTCAAGAAATGTTTTTTTAAAGAAAAAACAACATAGCAGCACAGCACAAGAGCTTGGAGAAACAACCCAACACAGCACAAGAGCTTGGAGAAACAACCCAGCACAGCACAAGAGCTTGGAGAAACAACCCAACACAGCACAAGAGCTTGGAGAAACAACCCAGCACAGCACAAAAGCTTGAAAAAGCAACCCAGCACAGCACATGAGCTTGGAGAAACAACCCAGCACAGCACAAGAGCTTGGAGAAACAACCCAGCACAAAAGCTTGGAGAAACAACCCAACACAGCACAAAAGCTTGGAGAAACAACCCAACACAGAACAGTCAAGGCGAAATCATCAAAGAGACGATGCAGAGCAACTCCATAGCTCTCCCAAGTCCCACGTAAATGCCACTTCAAACGTGCCTGCCTTGCAAATTTAATCCCAGTTGGCAGTTGCTTTCCATCTAATTAGTGGCACTAATGAGGCCGTAATATATCACAATACTTAAATCATATTCTCGAGGGTGGGATGAACTCTAGTAAAGCAATACCAGCGTAACCTCTGCGACTCTAAAGCAGGTAAAGCTGATTACAAGCCCTTCTTAATTGCATTATATGATCTCTTTCATTTCGCTGCAGCGCCAGGGGAGAGATCCAACATCATCACGAAATAGAGAGGCAATTTATGGAGTACTAGAAACATCATTTTAACAGTAAATTGGCAGATTTTCAGCGTTTGAACTATTTTAATTTGAGGCAGATGAAATTTGAAACAGCAGGTCACCATAGTTACTCACACACGTTACTCACACTCGAGTTACTCTCACATTGATATGACTATCCACAAGCCTAACACTTTAACTGCGATGGTTTAACTGAAGTTCAATATTCAATTCAAATTTAAAATAAACTGTAGTGCTTAAGTAATTTTGAACACACCAAACATTAATTGGATTGTGCTTTCATTTAGCTTTGATTGAGTATTTTGGAAAATTGAGTTTGGGATTGCATGTCGGTCGGCAGCAATATGAAAATATCCTCTGTGCACACTGGCGGCTCATGTCGCGACCAACGTGTTAATGATGGGAAATTGGTTTATGTAAATAACATTTGGGTAGCTAAAATGCTAGTTTTAAACAAATTCCCTGCCTCTATCGTGCATGTTTCTTTCGTTCCTATTCACTCGGAAAATGAAATAAAATCAACCGTGAAGAAGTAACAAGGAAAGGATACGATGAGGTATTGCGTGAATTTACGTACATTTTTACTTGCATCTTTTCAGCAAAAATCTTCAAAACGTATGAAAAGCCTCTTCCCATGTATCAAACGTACGCACTGGCTCACTCTTGGAATATTGGCCTTAATTTCACACGTATACAAATAAAAGAGTCAGACTGGAGTCAGAATTCTGTGAAACCGCATACTGCGACTGCGACACCTTTCGTGCTGCCAAATTTAGGTATTTCAAATTCTTCAAAATGCTCGAGCAAATCCCCACAGAGATCTTTTTCCTTTACAAAGTGGCAAAACATCTCGTGGATTGCAGGCAGCGAATGAGACTCCCATGATATGAAATGTTAGTCATTTACATGACAAATTCGAGGCCTCCCCTGACGCTGCTCAGCCTCATGTTTTGGCTGGTCATGGGCGGAATGTAGCAATTTTATGCGTCAGGCTACGAGTGCAAATATTTCAGTTGGTTCCTTGAAGGAAATGCTTGTTATGATGCACTAGGGAATCCAGAGGCAATTTCTCAATTTCTCAAACGCCTTTCAGGGCACCACATCAAACATGAGATATGGGAGTGCGGCAGCCGAGCCCATCACGAACCGCAAATTTTCTTAAAGGTTGCCCACTGGGATAAATTTTCATATCATCCATCAAAAGAAATCGACTACCCCGTGCCAATAGGTGCCAATTTTCTTAACTCTTGAGATGAAGCCATAGCGACTGAACTAGCTGTGAAAGCAAAAGTGATGCCAATTCGGTAAAAAATGATGATAGACTGCGAAAATAAGAGCAATATTCAAGTACTAAAATACCTGTTACCTCTTCAAGTCGTCAGTAACTAAAAATGACTGAAATTTGAGTGTTCCAGAGGCCTGCATGCGTAGTGATTCTACATGCTGACCATAACTAAAGGATGACTTGATGAGGTATGCTCGGAATGATTCTTCATTCCTTCAACAAAAAATTTCAAATTTTACGTTGTAGTGCAAAAATATGAATAAATTTTCCTTTCAGAATCAACTTGCGAATGAAGAGATATAATTTAGAGACAGCTCTAACTTTTTATTGCGTGCGAACAAACATCCTTACAGTGAGAATGCTCTTATTCATTGGAAGAGACGTAAAAACACAAGAGTGTGAACTAGTTGTACTCGCGAGTTGAAAGCGTACGAATTTTTGTAATGATAATCATTTCATGACAAGGAATCCCACAAAATTTTCAAAAACTCTAACAATAATAATACCTACACTTCGTCATATGAATATGTTCTCTCTCACATCAAATAAACTTTTAGTACCGTGTTGACCTTTCCTTTAATTACTTGAGCGTCTAAAACAACTGGAGAGATATTTAGCCTTTAATAACTGATAGGGAAAATGGTACTAAAAGAACAAATTTAAGTTCAGTTATAAAAACATTTCAATACTCTCAGAAAACATTGTACATAGTTCCCCAGGGAAATTTTCTCGAGAGTTCAGAAACGTTTCCGACAACGTAGTAATGTATTAAAGGAAATGAGTTGCCGTCTACACCTTAATTTCACTTGTGTACTTTGGAACGAGCTAACAGAAGAGAAAATGGCAGCAAGCGAAAATTGAACGGGAGATGAAAAAACTCCTTCAATCCTGCATAAGGAGACTGTACAAACCTAACCGAAAGGATGAATTCCGCACCTGAAAAGATCCACTAACTGTAAGATCAACTTGGCAAATTCGTCCAACTGGCCTTTGGGAGGCTACACTACATCGTATAGTATATTATGAATATTCACGTGTACAATCTACGCATATGCTTCAAACAGGGCTAAATCTGCGTTACTCAGCACGAAACGTTTCGCAATGACTAAGTGCAAAAATCTAGTTAAACTTAGTACATACACTCTAAGTTATGCTAAGTTGAACGACGCGTAACTCAAGTTACACGAGCAGAAGTTGGGGCAGCTGGAGAAATGAAGGGAATTACCGCCAATGAGCAAGCATTCGAAGTCAATGGAACAGAAAATAATTTAAGCTAATGGGGAAGAAGATTTACCAATACAGCAAACTCAAGCTGGAAATAGACGAAACTTACCAAGTGCAATTCGCCTGTCGTTCCTGTACCAGATGACCGTCGCAACAGGTTTGGCTGCCTCGACCAAGCACTCGAGAGTAACCTCTTCACCCTCTGTTACTTCGAGTGTGTCTTCTCGCCCTCGTCCTTTCAGTGTAACGCTCGATGGCGCCACTGGAATCAGAAAACAAGTACATTAGTTTACAAAACGGGCACTGTGGACAGGCTGTAGATAATTCTGGCTGTATCCGCATCACAACGGAAGTTGAATATTAATTGAGGGGTTGCACATAAGTCTGAACAATTCAGGCCAGAGATAATTATGACCAAACTTCCCAGAAACAGAAGTTGGAAGAGCGTGTATGTTACGATCGTACAAGTGATACCAGATTGCAATTTACATATGTGTAAAACAATTATCATGAACCGCAAATCAGAAACGAAAGATCATTTTCGGACGCAGATACTCACAGAATCCTTTACGTAGATAAAGACGTAAAAATCACAATACAAGAAAAATGTTCAAGAGAAAAAAATCGTTCTGCAAATTCAAACTAAACTCGCGTTCAAACAACAATTCTCTGCAATGAGGAACTTTGCACAAAAACATGCACACTCGTCCTTGAAGTATGTATGAGCGTTAGCCTTGAATTCAGATTGTATCTTCAAACACTAAACTGTAAATGATCATTCTCATGCATAAACCCGGCAAAAAATATTCAGACGAATCAAATAGAGCAGCAGAAAAACATTCCGGCGCTGTGTGATCAAGCAGCCTGAGTTAAGCTAAGCAATCACTTTCAACCAACTTCATTTTAGATGTGTATAATTATTTTCCAGTCTGTCAATCATGAAGAAAATGGACTTTACGCCCCAATTTCAGTTATGTTCGATTCACCTTATCTTTACATTAGAGTGATAGAGAGGGCGGAGATGATGGAGCTAGACTCTGAAACGCTTCCATTTAAACACGCTGAATTTTCTTATTTTTTCTTGAACTTGAGCTTGAGGCTTTCAGTGAACTGGTGATTCAGTATGATACTTTAACTGAATGCTTCACATTAAGTGGAATTTTCTAATTATTTTCTTGGACTTGAGGCTTTCAGTTCACTGGGGATTAAAGTGTAATACTTTAACTGAATGACTAAATTTAAGTAAGCGGTAACACTAACGAAAGAAAACACTAGTGCGCGTACAACGAGGCCAACTAAATGTTTAAAAAACCTAAGCCGATATATATAGGAACATTTTTTTCAAATAATAAAATCATAAAAGTCGGCTACCGTATTTACATGAAAACACAGTATATCTTTCACGCAAGATGCTGTGTTTGCTTTAAAAACTAACCAAATTTGTCGAACAAAACTACCGTATTCGAGTGAAATTATATAATCTTTCAATGAAGGCTAGCATATGTGATCTAAACATTAAAAGCGGAAAAGCACGACCATCGTATTTACTTTGAAAAATACTCTATTTCAAGAATACACCAATGTCGCGCTTTCTATCAACATCGTTTTAATCAATCAACCACGAAGAATCGCAAACAACTATTTCACGCAACAACTAATTACAGAAAACATCGAGCATGATTTCATCTGACATTCGAAAGACATGGAGAGGAAGAGGGAGCAATATTTTACCCCCCCTCGAAGAAACACTGAGGAGCAAGAGCATCCTATCATTTTGCTCTTTTCTCAAGTCAAACTGTTGGCTGCAGGGGAAGCGGTGTAAGGAAGCGGAGGGCATGTCCGAAATACACGGCAGAATTTATGCCCAGCGGCGGTGTGTCCGTCGGAGCGAAGGAGTTACGAGAATGAAGAACCGAGCCGACTAGGCGATCCAGCTCGCGGAGACGCCCACGCGTGGATGTAACTAACGATATGCGGGCATAAAAGCGCTCCTTCCGCTTAACATTTGATAAGGAAGACTAAAAACGCGAACGAAAGGCCCCCGTGCCGCTTTATATTTGAAGAAAAGATTAAAATAACGCGAAAGAAATATTCCGGTTGCACTTAATGTTCGATGAGAAAGATTTAAAATGCGAAGCAATGGGACCCATTACGTTGGGTATTTATTGGAAAACAGAGCAATGTGAACGAAAGATGCTCGTTACGTATAATGTTGACGAAGACGACTATAATAATACAACGTAAAAATGCGGATTTTTAATAGTGATAAGTTAGTTAAAATGCGAATGAAGACACTCGTTGCATTCCACATTATGATAAAGAAAAATACCAGAGCAAAAATGAATAAAAATGGACGAAATTGCCACATACCCTCGAAACTGGAAGAAAAGAACAAAAACACACAACACAATCAAGTTCATTTTAAGAGACACGGGCAACAGAGCTGTTGAATTTAATTAACAATTCATAAGTGAGATGAAAAATTTCGAAAATACAAAATTTGTTGAATTTAATACATTAATGGAAAGAAATCAATCATTTCTACCATGTAGTAAGAAAATGCTGGAAAAATCGGAGAAATCTGTCAAAAATGAGAAGAAAATGATTTAACTAAAATGAATTTGATTCACCAGCATTACAGCCCAATTGTAACCCGTACAGTTACCCCTAAAAATAAACAAAAGCCCTGATTTACTCGAGACATCGTGAAAAATATAAAGAAACGTCAAGCGTACTTAGCCCTCTTTAACGAAGGGCGAATATCTCGAGATACATATAACCGATTCAGAAACTATGTGACAAATCAGATAAGGTCATCAAAAAAGAGCTACTTTACGCGCAAGTTTACTCAATTCAAAGCTGACGTTAAAAAGACTTGGCG
>JACJUY010000371.1:136911-172910 GCA_014220935.1 Platorchestia sp. MABIK
ATAAGGTTTCATTGTGGCTTAAAGCTAATAAAATTAGCCTTAATTTCGATAAAACAAAATATATTACATTCTCATACAAGAAAAATGTATCTCTCCCACGCATTAAAATTGGCGAAGGTGAAATCGAAGAAACCAACTCATGTAAATTTCTAGGCATCATAATAGATTTTACTCTGCAAAAAAGAGCTATCAGAGCAGTAAAGAACCTAGAATATAACGCTCACACAAATGATTCATTTAAAAATTTACAAATACTTAAACTTTCGGATCTCTACAATATCTCCGTTCGCAATTTCATTTAAAAAACACTAAGAAATGATGGCGACAATAGCCTACAACGATTATTAACTGCGCAAACCGCTCATCACGACCATTTAACGCGAAATAGAGGTAAATTCTTACTTCCATATTATTCAAAGGCCCGATCGCAACATAGTATCCTCTTCGTTGGAACTAAAAATTGGAACTCAATACCTGCGGATTTCCGTGAAATTAATTCTTACAAAGTATTCAAAAGACATCTTGAATCTCACTTCCTATCAAAATGCTAGTCGTGCGAGACCATCAAGTCACATCATGCCTCATACATGTCTGGTCCAGATAATGTGATTTACCATAGGTAACATAACCGATCTTCAGTCTGTTCATAACCGTTTTATCGAATATATTACTCGTTAAATAAAGCCGATTTGACCTATATTGTAAAATACAGCGTTAAATGTCAATTATCACAGTGATCAGTCTATTGCGAAACTAGGTTAAGTGAACTAGGTTAAACATTATTGTACACCTTAGAATAATGTGATGGTAGGATGCCCTAGAAGTCGCTGAACTTGTTCGGGCCCACAGGTAGCTATACTCAAGTTTGACCATTGTACTAGCCTAAAGAATCATTCTACCTCTGTATCACCTGTGGTAAATAAATTGTTTAAATTGTTTAAATTGTTTAAAGTGAGTAGCATTCAAGCTCAGCAAAAAAAAAATGAAAACAAAGGGAAACAGATTCGTACAAAAAATAAATTGCCATTAGAAATACTTCAGCTCATGCGAGCATTATCGAAAACTTTAAGCTTAGATGAATAGTATACATTATTTATCAACACACATTGAGACAGCGCAATAATTAAGGTGGTTCCATTCCGTGATACATGAAGGATGAACAGTTACGGTAACCAAAATGAAATCCATTCCGCACGTCTTGACTATATTTAACGTTTCCCACCATCGATCCTAATTTACCTGGCAAGGCGGTTTTCAATAGAAAATTCCGTTAAATTCTCGTTGAAGTTGTCGTAAAGGCGATAAGGTATAAATTGTGGGCACGCTGGCGAAGCTGGTTATGGCCATCATAAACATCAGCTAAGAGCATGCTGAATACCAAATGGTAGAGTGAGCACATGAAAAAAGTAGAAAACGCAATGGAGAAAGAACAATTGGTCGATGTTTATCACCATAGGAATAAAATGAAGCAGACATGTCATAATTGAACCCATTTTTGAATTGCAATGCTCATTCTGTGAGGGGTTAGACTTCCGTAGAGAATTCCAACTTCCCAAAGATATAGTACTAAGAATAGCGTGAGTCCGTGACTCCTTTCGTGAAACACAGGAATGAAAAAAACACCAGCCAATGAAATATTGGATAATTTATGCTATCTTTGCGGTTCATGTGACAGAGTAAGTTTCCCTAAGTAAACTTAGCTACGCTGTGCGCTATAGCACGTATTGTTTCTAGTCATAGCGCGTCAGTTGTGAGCATTATTGGGCCGGCAGTCGTTAAATGTAACAAGTGCCAATATCCTATTGACACCAATATCCATCATTGCTGTCATTGTAGAATAAAATTGACACAATCATGTTTCATTACTGTCATTGAGATTGACGTCAAAATGTGTCATGTCTTTCTGTATAAATTAAGATTAACACAAATATGAGTCATTCCTGTCAGTGTAGTATAAGATCGACGCCAATATCCGATTTGCTGTCTGTATAAAATAAGACTGAATTGTTCAGATGTGTCATTACTGTCATTGTAGTATGAGATTCACACCAATATGTGTCATTACTGTCAGTGTAGTATGAGATTCACACCAATATGTGTCATTACTGTCAGGGTAGTATGAGATTCACACCAATATGTGTCATTACTGTCAGGGTAGTATGAGATTCACACCAATATGCGTCATTACTGTCAGTGTAGTATGAGATTCACACCAATATGTGTCATTACTGTCAGGGTAGTATGAGATTCACACCAATATGTGTCATTACTGTCACTGAAGAATGAAATTGACATCAACTCGCGTCATTACTGCAAGTGTAATATAAGATTGACACCAATATCCGACATTACTGTCAGTGTAAAATAAATTGACGTCAATAAGTGAAAATTTTTCGACTTTCGTATTAATAATAAGTTCAATATCGCCGATATTTTCCGTTTCCTTCAGAAAAAAATTGGACGCCGGCTAATTAAGAACGATGAGCGTGAGAAAATACAAGTTTGAACAACTTTTGATAATACTTTAACTTATTATTTTCGTTGCTGTATAAGATTTCAAAAATTTTAATCCTTAATAATCTGAAAAAAATAAAAGTTTTAATCAGTTCATTCGGCCGTAAGCTTTCTACAAAAAGGAACATTTCGAACGAAAAGGAATTTTTTGGCATCGATAGCTACTGCAGAGGAAGGCTTTACAACGATTCAAAAATTTCATAACAAATAAAATTTCTTGGGCGAGTTAACTGAATTTTAAGCTTAATTCATTTTGAAACTTAGGCGGTCAAAGAGTGTAAGGCGTAGAAACAGAAGATAAACAGTAAAAAGTACTTGAAAACTGAAAAACCTTTTTCTGTAGATGAAATATATTTTGGTGCACACAACAGAACCATAACCGCTAATGAGTTATACTTGATTTCCCTAATAAATTAGGGCATTTGAAGAAACATGTGGTCTGCATGAGGAAAATCAGACGCGTGTTTTCCTGTGTAGTAAGCGGCGTATTTCAAAAATCAGAACATTTCTTGGAGTGACAGCAAACGTTCATGCAGGAAATCAGTATTTTTTGGATGAATATTATTTATTATTTTGTCAAAGAAGTAGCCTAACAACTCATTTACCTAACTATAAAATGGTAGAAATAAACTACAAAAACAACAAACAAGGAAACTTTATGCATAAAGCAGACGATTTCGCATTAATTTAATTGTCACAAAATAATCACTTAAAATTAAAAACGCTTTTAGTAAAAAAAATTTCAAAATGAATGAATGACTGAAATATGTCAAATCAACAAATTGAATTCGACAATTAGCCCAAAATTACGTAGTAAACGACATTAAAGTTGCGAAATTCACTGTAATCGCGAAGTAACAGTAAGCTAATACTCATAAACATAAGACCGAACGAAGAACAACTTTTATCAACGTGAACATTCATAAATAGCCGTGGAATCTTATCAGAAAAGATGAACACGTGAAAATAAATTTCAGCATCAGTGCGCTGTCTAACTACAAACATGGTAAGCGTAAGCTACATCACAGGGGCCTCACTATGTTAATAAGGTTAAATTAAATTATAAGTTAGTTTTAAACTCCTACCACAACAAAGGTGTTCGCAAGAGACGATAGCGAAAAGCGCCATTTAGCACAAAATTAAAGAAGTCTATGAACAGGTGACTTCCCGAAGCTCTGCGTACAGAAACAGCAAAATTGAAAAAAGTTTACGAAACAAAAAAAGTTTACGAAACAAAAAAAATTTAAGAAAAAAATTACTAGGGTTGAATGAAAAACAACCGCGCACCGAGAAAAGATGGTCCGTAACAAAATAAGAACATTCCATTTCAACGAGGGGAAGGCGGACCTAACCTTCAGCTTGGAACCTCACATCTTCTCCATGGGATCACTAATTCCCGTAGGTACACACAGCACTTATAGCCTCGTGGTACACTCCTAGTGTCCCCAAGAGGAACTCACGATGTTAATACGACACATTTTAAGGTGCGTAGAATCGCTTGACAAAGACCGAGTTAGCTCAATAAGTCATGGCTCGCGAACGTGGTTTGACGAGGGAAGAAGCCAGGGAAGAGGGGGGGCAGGTTAGCCTCGGAGATGCCTTTGTAGTGAGTATGTCACTCAAGGAGCTTTGATAACGCCAAGCTAACAGTAATCTACATGAAATAGAAGACATGGAAGCGTAGTTCTGTCATGTGAGCTACAATAGGCGAATTCAATTCAAACGCAACGGACTCAAACTGAAAAGATAAGAGCTCTCAAAGGAAATAAAATGTTTCAAGCACTGAAGGGGACAAAATACGCTCTGTTTCCCAAATAGCTTTGAAACAAATGAATCACTGCATACGCATGCACACACATACACAAACTAAAATCAGCAGTTCAAATAGGAAAAAATTAAAGATATCGCCCACCCACGCTCAAATATTTTCATTCGTGAATTCTTTCCAAGGCTTCACATGTGGCCAAAATAAAGCCTGCCAAGTACATTAGAAGTTCGTAACTCAGAAGGCGCACGAAAACATAACATAATTCCGCTGTAACCCGATCTCATCAGAAGCCATACATCCAAGATTTCAGAATGGATTTTGCCAGAGGAATAATATTCTGCTTTTGATTTTCCGCTCGGCCGCATACTTCCCAATGAAATCAAGATAGAAAAGGGCAACAATTCCGTCCTTTGAATGGAGTTCTAAATCAAATCAGATGCCGACAGTTGCGGCCTAGGCTGCCGGTCTGGCAGATAAAGGAGCGGTTAGCTGTAATGCACAGTCGCGCGCATCCAATATCGCAGCCTGTTCAAAAACTGGAAGACTTAGTAGGAGTAAGCAAGCAGGTCTCCGTAGAAAAACAACGGGAAGTTTTGAGCGTAATGTGTTCAATATAAAAACATCGTATTGAACAACGTCCATCCCCGCAATTGAAGAATGCACCCTCGGAGCGTCACGTGTGTGGAAAGTGTCGCTTTCAAATCTGAGTAAAATAAGTTTGACAAATTGTGTGCACTACACACCATAACTGCGCTACACAAGCGACCATGATCGCAAGTACTCCATGATCTTATTTATTCATTCGCCGAGTTATCAAAATAGATTCATGTAAAGAAATTCAAATTTAAAAAAATATATATTTACAATTTGTTCACTGAAATGGATGCAAGTTCAGCAGGCATTACGGTGCAAATTAGTTTTTGAACATGTCTAACGAGAGGCACTCATCCAGTCTCGGATGACAACAAGGTGACCCGGAAACTGCGAGCATCTGACCTCAAAAAAGAGGGAGTTTTTAACTCACCGTTGCCGGAAAACTTTCGCGTTAACGTGCCGCAATTTGGCAGATGAGCCATTTTTCGCCGCAGGAGCATTTAACTCGCTAAGCCGAAGCTTGTGTTAACTTTTATTTCCCTAAAATTCGTCTTGTGTCAATTAAACATTGCCGAGGTCATTCAAGGCAACGCCTCCCCTCGTTATTGAAACAAGTTACTCATTGTTTAGCTTCTATTGTGCATGCAAAACTTGACAATAGCGCAAAGCAAGAATTCAGTAAATTCGAACTCAACAAACCGAGTTGCTAATATTCCCATTTCACACTAAAACTTAGCAAACACTTTTTCAAATATAAATCGATCCCGAGAGATTTTCTTCAGATTCTAGTCCAGGCTGAGGGCAGGTTCTATCTTCAAATACTATTGAAACGAACATTAGTTACTGTGTACTGAGGTAAGGCTGAATTTGACTGCGCTTGTAAAAAGTGAAATTTTCGACACACGAAAACAAAAAAATGAGAACAAACACCTCCACGAAGGTGAGTTATTGAGACATAAAAGCCCAGAGTTAGACATTGCATTTGAAATTCCGCTCTCTCTTAAAAAACTGTTCAAATTATTTTTTCGCTCAAGCATTTTCAAAGAAATAATTTGATGCACGCTTGGAAAAAAGTTTAAATAATTTAGAAAAGCTAGCTCAGAATGCAAGACAGCAATCGAAAAGCGATGGAGAAAGAATCCGAAAATTAGCAAGGAAATAGCTTGCTAGCGGGCACGAATTCCTTTCCTGTAATTAAGAGTCAAAACCAAACTACAATATAAAAGTTGAGTAAAAACTACCAAGGTATGTCACAGGAACCTCCAGCAAAATATTCTGCGTGCTTCATTTCAGCCACTACCGCTCGTCGTTCAAAAGAAAGCACAGATTCATTGTTCGCATTAATTTTCCTTCTAATTAAAAATAAGCATGTTGGAGATGCAACCATATTTTGACGACTCGAAAATTTCAAACTGCACAGTACGGCTCATGACCAGAAATACTCGTCGCAGTTTTCCCTAAGTTCGCGGGATGGTTAACGGATTTTTCTTCAAATAACATGAGGCATCACTCCCTTAAAAGTGCTGAAAGCTGTACAGACATCATTTAGTGCCATGAAATTTAGATTCTCTGAGTGTGGCATCAGAAATTAAGAAAAACGAACAGGTAGGGAGATCAGTGGAACTAAAGATCAGACATCACTACTGTTAAAAAAGCGTGGAAACACTTGAAAGAATACAACCTAAAGCATCATATGAAGACAACGAATGATGGATGTTCTAAATATATGCCCGGGAGCGCTACTCACAGTTGTGAGCGCTCATAACGACAAGCAAATGAGCACGTTAATGGCCCAAGAGACTGAAATCGAAATACATCACGAGAGACGCGCAATTAGGAGTGCATAAATCAAACAATATGCAGGGATATAAATTCACGCTTGAACTCAGACAAAGCCCAGAGAAAGGAGGGGAGCGGGCGCAGCAGCGCGGGAGCCACGCAAACTAGCGAAGCAGAAGGCCACAAATCTCGTCAGCGAAAGCAATGGGTATCGAAGCGAGTTGAGCACAGGGGCAAGAAGTGAAGTAAGCGTTCGGGAAGCAAGCGGGCCTTTAGAGAGCCAGGGTCCTCGAGAGTGCGGTCGGCACTGCCGAGAGCTGCAGCGCTGCTTCTAATAGGATTGGAAGATTAATTAAGATTTAAAGGGCGGCCTCGAGTGACATTCGGGCCAATGTGGGAATTTGCTGTGCCCTGATGAATTCTCCGAAAAGGAATCGCATAAAGTCATTACCAAGGATAACACTTGCAGACGGTGCCGGGGAGGCGACTGTCAGACGGAAGTTACGCCTCAGACACGGTAAAGGCAATTAAACTTCCACTCACGTAAAAGTTATTCTGAAGCCATTGTCGTCAACCAAGAGTTATCGTATGAAACGTGGCTTACGTTTTCCAGCTAAATTACATGTTACAATAAAAAACTCAGATATGAAGTCTCTGAAGAATCCGTAACGAAGTAAGCAAGAAGATCAATTAAACACAGATTTAAATGATTTGCAGTTAAATGCAACGCTCGTCTGGACCGCAGGCTAGCAAATGGTGCAAACAAAATTCAAAATTCATTTTTGCATAAAATAATGAAACAAAAAAATTTCAAGCTGCAGTTACGCTGTAAACTAGATAGCACACTCACGTCTTGAGCAGTTTTCGTTGCGGTAATTTTTACAGTACATTCTGGAATTATTCGCAATATGACGAAAACCATTAGCAGTAAGCATACCTATCTAATACTATACATTTACAATTAGGGAAGACCACCAAGAACTTACACATAATCCCTCGAAAAGTCGGAGAAACCGAAGTTAAATTCCAAAGTTCGGGAACAGCCACACAGCTTGTAACAAAGACGCTTCAAACTCTACTAACACATACGGAGATATTATGGTAATACACGCACAATAAGTTCCAGAATGACTTAAATCACAGGCCCCTAGTGCAAAAATAGGGGACGCGACACTGCCAGGATGAACGTGGGTTCGAAAGCTACGTGAAGGCACGTAAAATAAGGATTTGTTGATGTTACTACACACACAATAAGTTCCAGAATGACTTGAATCACAGGCCCCTAGTGCAAAAATAGGGGATGCGACACTGCCAGGATGAACGTGGGTTCGAAAGCTAC
Source organism: Platorchestia sp. MABIK (assembly GCA_014220935.1). NCBI lineage: Eukaryota > Metazoa > Arthropoda > Malacostraca > Amphipoda > Talitridae > Platorchestia > Platorchestia sp. MABIK. The sequence continues at coordinate 144,906 of JACJUY010000371.1, forward strand.
GTGAAGGCACGTAAAATAAGGCTGACCTGCACCCGGCCTCTACGGCCTCTCCCTAATATCTCATCAAGGAGACGCGTCTGCAGGGCTTCCTCCTGACAAGACCACACTGATGGAGCAAAAAGAATGGAACGACAGCATAAGCCGCAAGTTCAACGACAATGAAGACAGTAAGGAGGATCTTTAAGCCTTGAGGCAGGACTCCTCTAGGGATCCATGCAAAGAGGTCAAGCGCGGTGTCTCCTACAAGCGCCCTTTAAATGTTTTAAATTTTAAGAATGATCCCCTAAACTTCTGATGAAGAACAACTTCACCAATGAAGTACAACAAGAAAACTGCGCCAAAGTCGAAGAGAGCCGTCTAATCGGGAAGTAACAGTTCATACGGGCTCACAATGAAGATTATGGAAAATAGATCCAGGCAAGAAGCATAAAAAGCAAAGGAACATGAGAGGTGAAAATGGGACCTAATTCAAAATAAGATGCGAATCGCAAGAAAATGCGAACCAAAGTTTCGACAAATCCAATTGAACTCGGCGGCGTGGAGGCATCTCTTACCAAGAAAATAAACGATCAAAGTCCACAAATCTGAGCGCCGTAGAAGAGCGGATTTTGAAGCGGGACGGAGGAGCGAGCAAGGGCTCGTCGTCCCTCATGTCCCAGCGCTCGTTTATCATGAGAGCAAAGTGTTGGCCTCTTCCCAAAGCAGATAAATGAGCCTAACAGGGATTGGAAGAAGAACAATTTCGATTTTGAGGCATCTGCTACAGCAACCCCCTGAAAACGACAGACCATCAGGGACAGCTTCCTGAACAAGTGAGGTTGCATGCGCCATCTCAAAAATAAATAAGCACGAGACAAAACTGCCAAAGGACTCCATCGACTTGGACTTGAGCGAGGTTTATGACAACCACGCCAATAAAAATCAAAAACGTCTGGGGATATTAACTCGAACTGAAATCGGTGAATTAAATTGAGAAAAATCTGTTGAGCTCAATGTTATCTAGAGCAAAGACAATGAATTTTAGTGGTAGAATAACCCATGCAACACAGGTCTAGAAAAATTATGATTCACCAACACCCCGTACTTCCAACGAAGGAGTACTCACAACTTCCTCTCAACAATATAGAATAATACATCAACAATGTGCAAATATGCAAAAGGCTTTATGCACACTTCGTGTACAAGCTCGTCGATTCGCTTCGTGAGAAATCATCTCTAAACTTCAAGTAGAAATTGAGCTTAAAACTAACGAGCAGAAAGATTTGTGAAGCTAACATAAACTCTCATGTAGGCCCTGATGAAACGACGAGACATTGAAACTCGATAAAAATCAATAATAAGGCCAAAATAAAAAAGATGATTTACTTAGAAATCAGTATGCACGAGTGAAGAAACGTATTGTAAATATGTTAGAAAACAAATACATTTAATAGTAAAATTCAGCTGAAACGCAAATCGTAATTAAAAACCACACAATAACCTATTGGCTTAAAATTCGAACACAGCTCCGACAATTTTCCAGCATCGCCCATTTAAATAATTCACTGCGCAAGGGACATAGAAATCTAACTCGAAGAAAACGCAATAAAAGAACAACAGAGCGTATCTTGAGCTTGAATGGCCTTATTGGCTAATGAGGCTTGTGCGTTGGTTTTGTCCATAAATCTTGGGCGGGTCCAATTGCTAAGTTTGCCCAGAAATGAATCTGTGTTTCAAAGGAGAGTCCCTTAGGCCGGTCCCGATGACATCTCTACAGTGATGGATCACCTTGTTTACCAATAGACTATTGACAGACCGGCGCTGCTGAGGGAACCCCAAGAGAGGGAGGACGACGGGTCAACATGCCTTTCGGTGACGTCACGTAAAATGTAAGGGCCCTCCAACAGCAAATTATGATAATGCATTATGGTGAATGAGCAGCGTGTGACGGAAGATCGATATTACAGGGCTCGGTAGTGATGTTATATGTAAATGCGAGGGGCTTGCTGAGGTAAATTAAGTTTAGCTTTACCGTTAACGGCCATTGGGCGATACTCATTGAAGCAATGGAATGATACCCAGGGCTGATATCATACTCTAATGAAATGAGTTTTTCAACTAAGAAACAGACAATAATGACTAATTATTTAATTTGAAAATATACTGAGCAAAAGCATGACCGTTGAGGTGGGTATCTTAAACGCAGCTAAACTCTTTTCATTAACTCAAGTTACTAGCTTTTATTTCAACAAGGAGACTGTTTCACAAAAGTGGTACAATAGCTGTTCTACTCAATCTGAATTTTAACAAGGAAACGCAATGAAAACCTTTGTAATAGGAATTTTTCAAGTTAGTGAAGAAGCAGTGATGAGACTGAATTCGAGGTCAATGCAGTTAAAATAATACACTGAACATTAGCATTTCACTCAGTAAGGAGGGAGCGGAACAAAGTAATTTAATTTATCGTCAGAAATGAGAATTTTTGAATTAAGATAAAATTTTCAAGCAACTCACTTTAAAATCCACGGCAGATTCACAAAGCAATCGCATCTGCATCTTCTACAAAGAGTCAAAGACGATTTTAACAGCGGTAACTTTCATGGACGGAAGCTATGACAGTCACAACAAGCACAACGGCTGAAGAAAGCCCCCAAATCGTAACTTAAGTTTTAAGGGTAGCTAAGTTTTCGTGCTCTGCATGATAATACCTTGTACCTGGTAGGCTCCCAGCGAAAAAAGACAGTAACTCAGAGAAATAAATGAAAAAAAATGTTCCTAGTAATCCTCTATTGTAGAAGGCCCCAAAGGTAAGGGAAAAATTTTTCATTCGAAACAATACTCTCGAAGACAAATGAAATACAACTGCAGGATTACAAGAGAAATTCAGACCAAGAACCAATCATGAGCCTCCGTTTCAAACACATACACACATCTTCAGCAACTCACAATACAATGCAAGACTTCGACATTAGATTATTCGTTACTTTAAGCCTCCCTATCCTCAACAAATGAGATCCAAAGAGAGGAAGGAAGAAGGCACCATTTAGTATGGAGTTAAGGGAACGTGGAATCTATGCAGAAAGGGCACAGAAACAGTAAGTGAGAAAGAAGTTCATGAAACAAGATCAAAGTTGAAGAAGAAAGTAGAAGGTGTTGAAAAAACAGGACAGCAGTGAACCGAAAAAAAGTTGGTCCATAACAAAACAAAAACCTATGTTATTTTAACACAAAGAAAGCCTACCTAACCTTTAGCTCGGGCCCTCACATTACCCCCTGGGAGCGCTAATTCCCATAGATACAATAGTTGTATCCCCCTGAGGGGAGACTTCGACATATCACGAGATGTAAAACAGAAAACGCACGTAAAGAAATGCTTTCACGATTCAATCGTGAGTTTCCAAAGAATAACAACGATTATTCATAACCTCAGCGCCTTCCTCAACAGACCTGACGAGACCGTAGACACAGGCAATAGAAAACAGAAGTCTCCAAGGAAAATTGTGCACCATCCGTAAGGCAAGAACGGAGCCAAGGAAGCCAGTAATCCGCTTGTAGAGAAACATTGAGGTCGGCTTTGGCTCACTAAGCCACCTATATGACCAAGGCACTACAGGCCCTCACGACTCGGCTCCGCCTTCCAACACTTCCAGCACTAGACCTAGCAAGAATATTTACCAGGATTTTCATGCATCGAGAGTCAGCGGAATATAAAAGCGGACACGCAATAACGCTAAGCCCATTGGTCACACACAAGATCAAAGACGAGAAGCTAAAGGTCCAACGACGCAAAAAATTCTTTTGCAGATTTGTGCGCAGTGAGAGAATTGGTCGGAGAATTATTAGCCACGTAATGAATAGATGGTACTTGAACTGTACTCACAATAATTTTGATGATGAAAGGTAAGCAGTAAAATAAAATTAACACTCACAAGGAAAATTTTGAGAATTGCGCACGTGTATGAGCCTAAAAGGAGACTCTTAACAGTTATTTAAATAGAGCAAATGGATAACAAAATAAACCTGTTCCGCGTTTAACGATAAAACAAAGACCGAGGCTCGTACGATTAAAGCTGTCTCGTCCCACGGAGAGGGAAGATCTATGCATATTAATGAAACAAATTGATGTACGTTTTTACTTTTTATTAAATAATTTAAAATATTAAATATCTTTCGAGCACACCACTCTCGAATGATGAAGACTCAAGGGTAATCATTGAAATGAAAGAAATTGAAGAACGCCCTGACGACCGATGGGTACAATTCTCGGAGAAAAACTCTGAATGACGCCTGCGTATCAAAAAGTTCTCACTTATCTTTCGACCCACTCAATGAAAAGCAATACCAATTACCTAAGGTTAGACTTTAAGTTGGTTGAAGCCTCGTTAACCACATGTAATGTGTTCCCAAGAAGTGGGAGAGGAACGCAACGAAACATTTAGTGTGTAATCGAGGGAGCGGTTAGTTTACTCACAGGGTGTTCCCACACAAGATTCCTCAGACATTGAAACAGCAAGATGAGTTTATTAAACAAGATAAAAGTTTAAGAAGAATGTGATTGGTATTGATAAGAGGAATGCAGTGAACCAAAAGATAGTTGTCCCGTAACAAAACAAAACCTATTCTATTTCAACTATGGGAAGGCCTACCAAACCTTCAGGGCCTCAGGGCCCTTTGAGAGAGCTTATTCCCATTGATATCACGATTGCATCCCCTGAGGGAAAATAGCGAATCCCTCACAAGAATACCAAGTTTATATTTTTAAAATCAATCGAAAAAAATTGCTGTGGTAAAAATAGAGGTTACACATCTCAGTTTCCAAAATTCGACAGCAAGACAGCAAAGAACCCAAAACTAACTAGTGTGAAGTTAAAGAACTCAAACTTTACCTCCGTAATCGATACCAAGGAATCTATACTTCGAACATAAGAAAAGCGAAGAGAATTTGAGAACTGCAATATTGTACTGGGCGCCGTGCCACCTGAACTTGGCAGCCAAAACAATCTTCGACTAATATGCACGAAAGAAAGCCAACTCGTCGCACCTTCCCGTTCCCGAGGGCTACAAAAGGTAGCAACGTAGGCGGAGATTTTTAAATGTAGACGCCACCATATGCGTCGCGAGTGCTGGCACGACCCGCCTTTTGTAGGCAACAAAAGTGCCTAGAGAAGAAGTCTCGCGAGACTACACGAGTGACAAGAGTAGCGAGGCATTAATATTCAATCGTCGTGCAGCGCACTGACGCGCCACATCGTTACCGCCTGTCGCAGCAGCGACCGCAGCTTGTATCTTTGCGGGTCCTGCATTTCCATGCCGCCGATAGTTTCCACTAAAATTTCGGCCACGGAAAACTCCTATAAAAACTAGGGAACGGCTCAAAGTAATGCTGCCAGAACGGATTTCAGTGAGAACAATGGGGGAACGTTATTTTTCATTCGAGCGATGAAAAGGCGAATATTCGGTGCACCAAGATATGTAGAGCCAAAAGTCGGGTGTTGCTTTACGCTCTGCTCACGCCAGCGCTACAGATGATCCTGCAGTGCTGGTTACTAGAGTTAAGTATTTACTATTCTATTTAGTCGCCGAAACTTTTACCAATTATAAGTAATAGGGACGCTGACGTATACACAAGAAATAAATCTCTTTTTGCATATTTTTATGGCTGCAAAATCATGCTTCACCAACCTAAAAATAAACAAACTTGTTCAAAAAAAAATTTTACTCAAACCGTACAATAAGTAAAAATCTTACTATGCTATAAGTAAATAATAGGTAAAAACAAATAAATACAAACCTTTCGATGCATTTAAACCACGGTATTCAGTGATTTAAATTGAAGCAATGATATCAAATTTCCCTTAGATAACGGGAGATTACAGGCGCGTTTTAAGGAACTAGCTCAAGATATCGCAATTAAAAGTACTACCCTCTATAACTGAAGTGGTTTCATATTTGAAATAATTGGTAGCATGCAACAAACTTACCAAAATGTCCACCATTTTCGTGATTATAATTTTTATTTAAACAGCAAAGTGTCAACGTTAGCTTCGGCGACTCGTCAGAGCAAAAACCAAACGAATTACGAATAGATTTTGCAGAATTCTGCTAACAGCAGCCTATATCAGAATTCCTGGTACGCATCACCTTTTTTTCATTAAACAGAAAGCAAAAAAACTGTTACAAATAAGTGCTGTACTCAACTGTACAGATTTTGTGCCCTTCGACGCAAGAGATTTCCAAAGTTTTGAAGAGCGCACATAAACGAGGTAGCTGTCTCCAAAAGAGCTCTTTCAAAACCTTTCAATGAAAATCTTGAAGATCGGCGGTATCTCGAGCAGAAGAATGGCATGCGTACAAATTGAGAACAGCCCTCGTCCCGCAAACTAATCTTTGGTGAATAGAATATCAGACCACTAGAGTTCCGTTTAATCTCAGAATAAGGACGAGAGCAAATCCAATTTACTCCATCACAACTAAAGATCTCCAACTTACTTGCGATGAGAAAGTAATAATAAAAATGAATTAAACATGAGAGTATTTTTACAATCTTAATTGCTTTAGCATCGGTCTATTCAATAGATGATCGGATATAGGAAAATAAAACTCGTTTGTAAGGTAAAATTCACGCAACTTGAATCATGCGCCGACAAAGATTCAAGCGAATTCAAGATCTGTGCTCATTGGAAAAAGAGGAGGTCGATAGAATCTCTACGACCCATCAAGGAATTCATTGAAAAACCTAGTTCTTAATTCTAAGACTTTCACCGAACGAGTCCTTGAGAACTTTTTTGGGAAGAAGTTTTATCTTTGGACCGGCAAAGCCATCACACATTCGGCGCTATCTTAATCTGGCATCTAAATTAGCTCTTGACGCCTCAGAAGCTCATTACCAGAGGCATTAGCATGTGATACCGCAGCAACATCCCTCCCGCGAGGCAAGGATTACTCAAACGCCGTCCACCCGTAAATCACCCAAAGAACTACAATTTAAATGCTATGCTGTAAAAAAATCATTACAAACTTCCATGGACAGTTTTCAGAAACTTGGGTCTGAATCGGATTAAAAATCAAAGCGATACAGTGGTGGAGAATTTTTTAAAAATCTCCAGGTACACGCAGGAAAACTTCGCAATAAGTACATTCATTTATCAAATTCGTTTTTACAAATTAAGGGAAAGAAGCAACATTCAACGACACACACAGGAGCAATACATTTGCAGACTCTTTATGACGTAACTTAACCAAGCAAACTGCTCCATCCTACGGGTGATAAGTTTCTTTGAGATTATCAAAGTTATTTTTGTGCAGAATTGAGCCTGAAATCAAATTAACCCCTCTTTCACCGACAGAAAAAAGCTAATGATTTAAGGCCAACTTTACACAACCATTTTTGAACACAAAACTTTTAGCATGGAAGTAGAATGAAGTTGAATAGTTCGAACAACAAACACACACTGAACTCATGGAGTTCATTAAGTAGTTTCAACCAACGTTTTATCGCGAAGTGTCATAAGCAAATTTTTTAAGTCATACCGTTAAAAAGAATTATGGTACAAATTTAGCCAATTATAGCGCTAATGTAATTAATTATAGGACAAGTTCAACAAATTACAGTATAGATGACATGAAAAAATCTATAGCGGAAAATTTACCAAATTATTGCACAAATTAAACGAATTACACCAAAACTACAAGCAAAACTTTACAAGAACTACCTGAAATATAACAAACTTGCAAACTCATTTAATTCTAACAAATCCCCTGAGCCACGAAGCCGAGGCGAAGAATGGGAGAGCAGTGCGCAAACTCGTCACAAAAGTAGCGTGACTTGGTGAAGAGGTCACCCAGGCAGCTGTGCCAAATGACGGCCCTTCAGTGCTGGATTAGCTCGTGTAATGAACGGCTCAAATAGACACGGAATGACGGACGATAGAGCCAATCCAACCGATGCTCAGAGCCGGCGTTCAGGTCTATGAATAAAGTACTCACTGACACTTGAAATAAGGAACGATCAACGCACGATTAAATTGCTTTCGGCAAGGAATGGACGATACTTAGTATTCAATGGTTCACAGGAAAACCGAAAATAGAACAGTCTGTATTGAGACTTCGTCTATAGTATTTTCACCCAGCAAGCGTCACCCGAAGAACAAAACTTCATTACAAAAAGAGTTGTAGCTTCCTAACTACACCCTGCCAAGTTTTAACGACAATAAGTCTCCACAGGCGCGCCGCCGGTGTCTCATCTCGCCAAAAACTTACTCAGGAGAAATGAAAGGAAAAGTTCAGGGTGACAGTGGGAAAGGACGAATTGTGGAGCAAAAGGAAAAACGCTTTCCTAGATCAAACGAGGCCTGAAAACTCATCTGGCTTAAGTTGAAGAGGTAGCGACGTTCTCGCATCTCATAATTTATGACCCGAGTTACGATTGGCTCTAGAAAAACGAAGGAAGATCATGACACTTTTTTAGAAAAACTACAGAGATATATGAAAATGATCTAAGGAAAATTTTGTTTCTATTTACTGGCGGAAACAATGAATAGCTATTAAAATTTATAATTAGAATGTAAGTCAATTGGTGTGCAACAGGCATAAGTATATTCTTATTTTTCAACTTGTTAGCATCTCAGTCACTGTTTACCCGAATTCATTGAAAATTACTAAAGATATGCATGATTGTTTTCATTTTGAAGCAGCGTGAACAACCACCGACACTACACCACGAGTAGTGTGATTCATGCTTCGAGTTTAAAATTTGAAGAAGAATCAAATTCGCAGCAGTGGAGCGGCTATGTCGCGATCATCGAACATTTCACGAGCGCACTAAAACGCCATAGAAAAATGACCTTTCATTAACTAAGGCCTCCTTAAATTACACAACTGTGCTATTCTGGGAGACCGAAAATTGAATGTACGTTGGCGAATCTAAGCTGCAATAGAGCGAATCCGGAAATATATAAAGCGGTGAATAAACGTTGTTGACGGCAAGATTATCGTTTCTTTAAAATTTCTAGAACTCTACAAGACATCAAAAATAGACCTAAGTACAGAAGTGACCGAAAAGAAGTAAAAACTGTAACGCAACATGAAAGTAAACATTGAAATTATGTTCTATTTTAAAAATTATTTGGTGAAAACAAATTCCTTCGTTACGCTAAGCTCAATTGAGATTCAAACCAGGTAGTCAAATACTTATCAAGATTTATAAACCTGCACTCATTCGTTTCCTGGTATACCTTAAGATGACTATATATATCAACGCGTTTGAATGAGTAAGCCAAGCCTTTCGTAAATTTTATGTCTTATTATAGTAATAAAACTGAACATTTGGAACAAAATCCTAATTAAGTGTGTTTTCATGGTAACGGCCATACCAACCGACAAATGTAGATTTGACAACACTCGGTTTAGCTTAGCAACACTTTATAAGAATCAACTTATTTTCATGGCTCGAACGTCTTTCATTTCGACAGAAGGCAGCCAAATCAAGCAAACATGCATGAAAGATCAGAATAATTTCCCAATATGCACACTAAAGTCTTCTCGTGCACGCGTACAAAAATCAATATCCTCGTGCACGCGTACAAAACCTTACTGTATAGCGAAGTCCAATTCGCATTCAACAAAAAGAGTACTGAGCAACAGACAGAGACCTAATTTCAATCGAAGTTCAGTACTCCCTCAAGAAGAGTACTGAGCAACTGACAGGGATCTTAACTTCAAACCAAGATCAATACTCGGTCAACGAAGCGTGTATTGAACACTAGACCTTAATTTCAAGGCAAGTTCAGTACTCACTGAAGAGAGTAAATATTGAGCACTATACCTCAATTTCAAGCCACGTTCAATACTCACTCAAGACAGTGAATAATGAGCACTAGACCTCAATTTCAAGCGCAGTTCAGTAATCACTCAACTCGAGATGAGTACTGAGCAGCAGACAGTGACCATAATTTCAAGTTGAGTACTCACTCAAGACAGTGTGTATTGAGCACTAGACTAATTTCAAGTTGAGTACTCACTCAAGACAGTGAGGTGTCCAGTAGCGCGGATGGCGGAGTGGCCATCCGCCGGCCCGACCTGACACTGGAAGTCTGCATCGTCCACGAGTGTCGTGTTCTGAATGCGTAGGTGATGCTCGCCCGCTGATGGCTCTCCTACCATCTGGTAACGCTCGTTCGTTGGGATACTTCGGTTAAAACCTGAAAAGAAAATAAATAAAAAATCAATGGACAGTAAATATAAACTATAATTCAAGAGTGTACAATTTTTCGATGTTTGAATAGGACGAACCATGAAAACCAAATAAATTAGAAATTAGTGAATGTCAAATTTTAAATTTAATTCAACTGAAAACATTTTTTTGATGTTTGAAAGCAAAACAAATTTCAGTGGTAAAGGCAAATTACACCTATACATAGCTTATCCCCACCTTTTTCAAACTGTACGATGGCTTTGGAAAAACTTTCAAGATATGTACTTGCAAATGGCACGGATAACAATGACTCGAGTATAAAAAGTGTTTTCAAAATTCAAAGCTCCTTAATAAATTTTCGAAATAATGAAGAAGTCCTTATCATTTCAAGAAAACTCCAAACAGGTAAAGATACCAAACGAATAAGTTTCACAATAGAAGAGTTCTGAAGATGTGATTCATGAAAGAAATAACGAATAGATTACTCTGCTTGAGAACCTTGAAAATGATCGAGTAAACTAATAGTTTTAATACTCATTTAAAATGCATATTCTTAATATTTATTCAAAATATTTCTCGGAAAACCTAACGAGGAAACGCAAATTACGTAAAAAATAATAAAACATTATTTATGGACTTGACTGTAACTAACCCAGCATCAATAAAAACGACAAAAAAGTGAAATTTAAACTCTTATCAGAAAAATAACTCAATACTTTAATTTGAAATAATAATATATTATTCATACGCTTAACTGACCAATAAACCAAATCAGATTTAGGACTCAAAATTTGAAGGATTGAGCCTAGTCGTAAATCTCAAAAATACTAATAACCTAACACATGATGTCTCTTCAAATAAGAAAATGAATTCAAAAAGGATGGCTGCGCTAGCCTCCAATTAATGAACCTGTGAAGATAATTAACTTAAAAAACTCATTCAAAAAAAAAAAAAAAGATACTCAAATGTTAGTACCTAATCCCGTAGAGTTTTCACAATAAGATCTCGCACGAATTACTCAGAGCTTAGTCTTAAAAGTCCTCTTTCTCGCTCAAGATTGCGACATAAAACCTGGCCTCTTTGCATACAGTGTTGCGACAAACAACAATTATGTAAACGCAACTGCTAGTTAATAACAATAACGACCGAACTTCGCAGCAGTTGGCTGCAAAAGACTGAGAATAGCGACAATGATACGCATTATCATTCATAATCTAATCTTCGGTTCAGAGCTCCAAGCGAATAGGACGCAAAATCTCATAAGGCAACATATTACAGCGTTTAACGACACGAAGTAAGACACTTTAAAACTCTATCGCCTCAAACGACGTTTTGTCCCTCACCCGCGATTTTTTAATCCACAGATGCATTGAAAAATAAAATGCTGAACGACGGTGATCTCATGCAATTACGTAGCAACCATTTGCGCGTTGAAAGCGAAAGTATCCTCACTGTTGGCAAAAACAAGAGCGGAAAACAAATTTCATTATCTGATACAAGAACGTAGCGTCCATCCGCCCATTGAAAGTGAAAGTATCGTCCCTGCTGGTAAAAACAACTGCAGAAAAATAACTACCTGCATAGAGATTGCAAGTCGAGTAACAACCACAAGTCAACTCAAGATTCCGACGCTCTGATTGGACAACGGTCGAAAAAGCCGGCCACCGCCGCCGCAAAGGTCAGCTGTTCCCACGGAGTCCAAGTTTATTGGAGCGAAAAGGTTCGAATTCTCCCACGCATCTCACGCTAAATAGAAAAAAATACGCCCGAGGTGCGGAGGAACGCACGGCGCCGCCAATTAACGGGTCATAATGAAGAAGGAATTTCATTCATTACGAGTGGGTCAAGATTCCGGGTCTAGAAAACGCAGACGCAAGTAAAGCCCACGATTTTGATTGGAAATTCGGATTAGAATTTGTGGTCAACAGCAGATCTAGTAGACGAATTTCTCAACGATCTTCACAGAAACACAGGAATGAAAGGTTAGTGGCGATACGCAATTTACTCTTATAGAAAATTCAAGAATTTGAAGAAATAATTTTTACCCAAAGCCTTGGGAAACGTTCATTATAATTTATGTGATGTATTAATACGGCAGCAACCGGAATCAACACGAAAAAATGCTGCCTCCCAAAACGTGATGAAAATTAAATGACACATGCAGGTGTAAATTAAAATTCCATTCATGACTACAAACACAAAGCACATCACACAGCATTGCACGAAAAAGCAATTACCAGTAAGTTTCATATCAAAATAATAACTTCCAAGGTCTTCCAAGAAAAAAAATCACCTTTACTCATGAGTAGATCAGCACCTCAGATCGCCAAATACAATAACGTTCAGACGCCGGGAACCCAGAGATATTTTTGAAAATTTTTGTAAAGGTTTAGAAGCGTGTCGTCTGCAGTCGACATGCAACAACCGGAAGGGCGGCTAAAATTTTTCCGCGGGAACAATAGGGCAAACATAAGGCGGCCAACGGAGGGTCCAAGAACAAGGCTTTTATTTTAAGGCTATTGGTGCCCAAGGTGCTTCTGTTTGCTGGCACAAAAGGCGCACTCAGCACAATCAAATGCTAATTTCACGGCTGTGCAATAAACGAGCGTCTTCCTTTGGCCCTTCGAAGCCGACTTCCGTTCACAGCCAAAGAGTTGCCAAGACCGAAAAAAACGGTGCAAGATAAATTTTTTTTTACATGACTTTTTACGCTGCCAATTTCATCGTCAGCGACTGCGAATCAATAATAGCGTGTGATCAACTCTAAATGAAAGCAATATTGTGAATAAAATCGTATTACTTACTTGAATGCCAAAATTTTGAGTGAGATTAGTTCTCTCGTAGACCTTCATTTCAAATGGCAAGATCAGGTTTCGCGCACAAGCACATTTTCACGAAGTATCAAGAGGTTTCAAGCTTCAACTAATTGATCACCAAGTAAAAAGAGGAACAGAGCATTTAATATACTTCACACTTCATTTAAACAAATGTCAGAACTCAAACTGCATACACGTGATCAATATATAAAAATCAACCCCAGTTCTCCAACTGCCATGGCTGTCCTTGGCGGGAAATCTGCATCAGTGCATGGACTCGAGGACAGATATGTTTTGAAAGTCCTCGTATGGCTGGTGGACCGAGAGAGGAGCTCGTAATTATGAGAGTGGGCAGACTGACGAGAGCCCTTCTATTACCTAGCGCATGAAGAGAACCAGGGACTCGCATCAACACCATCGACCGGAACCCTCTGAACAAGAAAAAAGACGGGTCCGCTTCTAAAGTGGAGCTCCAAACACTAGAATGAACTGAAGAGCTGCTAGAATATGGGGGCTGGATATTAGTTTCAAGGAACAGCAGAACAACAGGGAATTGTAGTCTAAACAAAATAAATCGAAATTAAGGAAACCAAAAATACACGGCTTTCAAGCTGAAAAAATTTAATGACACGCTTCAGAAACAATATTACGCCGGTGAAATTACTCACAAAAATTTGTGTCCAAAAGGTAAATCCAAGTGTGTTAAATTTTATATTTATTATAACTGAAATTAAACTATGCTCATACAGAAGGGGAAAATCGTTCAAGTCATAAAATTCTCCATGAAAAATCTAATGAAAAGTACTCAAGATGTGAGATTTGATTGCCATAAACTAGAGGGACCATTCCGTGATAAGCCACGAGATTGCGAGAGAGGGAGTTCCGGCCTTTATACAATAATGAATTCTTCAAGTTGAAGGTGAGAACAATATCATGAGGTCCAAGTTGGGAGGAAGTTGGCCCACAAAGGCAAGTGCCACAGGAATGCTTGAGACGCTTCTCGTGAATCGCCTTTCACTCGCCCTGTACCTGCATGCACAAGTTACGGCTCCAATTAGCACAAGTTTCCAAGAAGAGCCTGCATAGCTTGATGCCCTGCTCTTATTTTGAGAGTTTTAGTGAAAGGTTTGCTTGTGTGTTACTAACCAAAGTGACACAAACAACTGATATTACACTCCTTCATTTTATTCGAGTTCAAAAAAAATCGATACACTTAAATTACGTAGAATTGAGAACTTCCACTTTATTGAGAGCTTTTAGCACTAGAGAAAAAGACTTCTATTTAGGGAGTTTATAATGAAGTACAACAATTCTCAGAAAAAGGAAATCAACTTCGCAAGTACCCAATGAAACGACGAAAAAGGGCAAGAAGCACTTTTAAAAATTTGAGATCGGGAGATTATCGGGCAAGGGTTTTTCTCGTAGTTTAATCCACGTAAAAAAATGGATGAAGGTTTAGTTTAAACCGTAGAAGCATTTCACGATATTTGCAACTTATCTGTATTAGGAATTTCTCCTCTGAACAGCACATAAATACTTCCAGAAAAATACGGAAAATAAGCATCAAAGGCAGTAAAACTTACACTAGCTGAGCTGAACAGTTTTCACATGACGCACTCCCCTTTGCTCTAACACCAAATTCAATTTATAACAACAGAGAAAACTTGCAAATAACACACGATACGAGAACTGTTTGCATTGCCGAAAAAAAATTGATGCATTTTGGACGATCAGACGCAGCGGCGTTACAACGTAACTCTTTTCTGCGAAACGCGACGCTGTTCCACAGCTTGCCAAGCGAGAAGAATTATTTGCTTCGACGATGATAATTTGATGCAATCACGTCAGCAGTCGCAATAATCGTGAACTTTGAACGCTCTTGATGGAGCCATAAAGCGCACATCGCATCACAAAGCGCTCCTGAGATATGGCGCGTAAATTCCCAGCATTGCGTCGCAAACCTAAATTCATCAACCTGTAAGAGGCAATACTATCTGTGATAGCTGCAGTGCGCAGAATTAGAAACAAGAACAGCTCTGGAAATCGCATATTAGAGCCACAAATCAGAAAGTAGCCGTAATAAGGCGCCAAGATTAGAACTCGGGAGAGCTCTGAAAAGCATGATTCAAGAGAGCTTGTTAAATGTGATGAAAACAAATATTATTTTACGAAATCAGGTCTGTGTTGAAATCACTAACTAATGACAACAAATTACAAATACAAAACATTTCATATCAAACAGATTAATCACCGCGTAGAATCACTTTGTTTTGTGACCAAACGCCGGGTTTTGAATTAGCATGTGACGTCAACTAATGTAGGTCAAACTGAATTTTCGAATGTACATGCATTTTTTATTACCAAGTTTCTCCAATTGAATCCAGAGTTCGATCTTCACGGTGAGCAACATAACCTAAAGACAAAAACACGATTTCAACGAAACGAATTAATTAGCTTTCCTGTAACTCGAATTTCTGTAAATCTGAGGCTGAATGGACCAATATCATCAGCAATAACAAAGACTTCAGGCACACGCTCAACAACCTAAGGACACGCAAAACTCAGACCAACAATCTCGGATAGCAATAAAGCATGACACAAAACGGCGAAACATTAAAACAGACTTCAAAAAGCAAGGAGTGTACAAAGGTCTAGATAATAAGCAGACTTGTCGGCTGCAATTTGTATTTAGAGCCAGAGAATGAATAATGAGGGGGAGAATTACAGCAACACGGGGCAGGCCATCGGCCAGTCATTAATCTCCCGCAAGAGAAAGAGAAGGCGCACCACTTGTTGAGCTGCGTCGTGGCTTTCTTCAGAATAGCAATGACATCAAATGAAACCCCAGCGAAGGGAGCAAACTGTGACGGAAATCAAGAGCGTAGAGATTAATTCTAGGCAAGCCTGTTTTCCCTTTGCATTTGTTATTACGAATTATGTTACCTATTTTGTTAGCATCGCATATTATTAGGACAAGTGTCATAATGTTGGACTATACGATTAGAATGAAAAAACTGGTGTTCAGGATAATTCTTTCCTAGTACTGGAAATGAACATCAAATGAATCAAACTTCCCTGAAATAATGCCCAAATACGTGTAATAACCAAACCAGTTTCCTCACTCCTTAACTAGAATAAGATGATAATATTCTTATCTCAGTGAAATCTATCGAACTTGACCTGGCGCAGAGAAGTATTTTAGTCCAAAAGTACATTTTGAAGATGGCATTGCTCATGGCATTGCTAAACTAAGCCCCAACTCGGTACAGCAGAACGAACACAGGTGATGAGACGCCCCGCAACACAAAGTTTGCAACTCACATACACACGTTACATTTCACGTGAGCGTTGTACTATGGCATGCGACAGCAGCACATCATACGTACACTGCTATAAATTATTACTCGAAAGAATATTCATTACTCGAAGGGGAAAGCTTTACTTTTTTGCGCTGTAATTGAAGCGCTCGGTAATTTCCCGCAAATCATTGCGAGCGAGCTCTGGTGCTTTCTGCTTGAAGGCGATAATATTCTGTAAATATTGCCGAGCGATACCGGCATTGTCACGCGAACACACCAACAGTTACGGCACATGACATGCCAAATTGTATAGCCATGCACTGCTGGTAGTGCGGCAAATATAGGATGAATTCGTCATAATCAGTACAATAAAATAAAGTAGACCGTGGTAATATAAATGAGCCAAGTGTCTCATTGATGGGTTGTAACTGAGTTTCAGATCGTCAGACACCCACCATCGCGCACATAGTAGGAAAAGAGGAGAAATAGCAATTACATTCAATGCGAAGATGTTCTCAATACTGTAGATTACCCATGTATTATATCAATAGATTAGATTAGTCGTTAGTTTTAGCCTCCCTACCGGCAGCAACAAATGCGATCCAAAGAGAGGAAGGAGGAAGGCACCATTTAGTATGGAGTTAAGGAAACGCGGAATCAATGCAGAAAGGGCATAGAAACAGTAAGTTGGGAAAGAAGATTATGAAACAAGATCAAAGTTGAAGAAGGAAGTAGTAGGTGCTGAAAAACAGGACAGCAGTGAACCGAAAAAAGAGCGGTCCGTAACAAAACAAAATCCTTTTCTACTGCAACAAAAAGAAAGCCTACCTAACCTTCAGCTCGGGCCCTCACATAGTCCCCTTGGGAGCGCCAATTCCCATAGATACAATAGTTGTATCCCCCTGAGGGGAATATTATATCAATAAAAAGTAGCTAAAAACAATACCATTTTGGGGTGCGAGTTGAGATCTTGAATCATTCAGAGGCCATTTCTGGTATCAGGCATAATTATTTGACAGTTTTTCCCTATCCTCCTACCCACTATGAGACAAAACTTATATGAAAAATGAAATGCACTGAACTAGCTAAAACTAATTAATAAACTTAAGAGAATTTTCATCACAAAAATTTAATCCGAGGAAGCCAAAATGATCTCTGTAGCCAAAAGCGAAAAATTGAAGTTTTAGAAAACAAAAATTGTCGAGTGAGCAATGAATAAATAAAGTATAATTAGGCCCCTTGATATGTTTAGGGAATTCCATTAGAACTCGTCAAATTTCATAATCCATCAGAATTATCAATTTCAAGAAAAATTTCTTTGTACAGAATAAATCAAATCATATTTTGAAATCAGGAATTCTTGTACTGCCTCGCTGAATGAGGGCACCTAACTCTCCCTTCAAACCTTCAGGGATTGATGAACTGTGGAAGCTTTTTCCAAAATTCTAAATCAGAACTCAGAATTTTATTTCGTATGATCGAAATTTCATCCAATGCTAAGAGAAAGTAACCTAATTAACAGGTCTTTACAATCTCCTGGAACGCAAATTTTTGGTACACTGAGATGAGTATTTCAGTTTAGACGTATCGAGGAAAGCCTTTGGTCAGCATCGCCGTTCCAATCAGAGGCGCTCTTGACAAGTCTTGTTCGGCAGTACCGCTACGCGTTCAACACGAAACGCTCTGCTGGCTAAATTTGAGAGCAAAGTTGTGAACAACGAGGACACGAGAAAGCCTCTAAACTGCAAGGCTTTGCTGGGGGTGCACAGGTCGCTTTCAAAGCCATACTGCATGCACAATAAGTCTTGTTCGACTTCCATCTGTCGACCGCTGAAGGTGTGAGAATAAGGAAGGTTCCGCCGTCGAGCACGTGTTGCGGAAGTGACCAGGATGATCGTGTCATAGATATACGATTTTCAGAATTACGATTGCAAAGATATACGATTTTACGATTTTCTGATTCACGGATTGTTGTGCTATTCGGGTGCTCGGAAAGGCGTACTGAAGCAAAGACTGTTGAAGAAATGAGAATTGTGCACATGAGAAAGAGCGTAACGAGTGACATTAAAAGACTATTTTGATCGTACATGTTAATCAAGCATGGATCGAGAAGCAACGTTTTCAAAAAGGGTTTTAAGATCAAAAAAGCTTTGAGCACTTTGGGGTAGAGAAAGGACGTTGCGAGAACGGACAATCGTTGACAGGAGCATTGTGAAGCTCACAGGCAAGGGATGTTGTGGATGAGAACATGGTTAGACCCGTAAAGCGTGCGTCGTAGCCACACGGCCGGGTGATATCAAAGTCTTTCAGCATTCTCAGACACGGCGCCGTGCGGCCTGGCTATCGAGTGGAGCAGATCAAAGAACTCGCCCTCGCACTCGGGTCCAGAATGTTGTCGGTGTCGAACATAGCGACTTTCAAGACCTTAGCTGCTGGTTTAAGTCGTCGGTGAAACAGATTTATGGACTATCATTCAAGCGTAGGCCTTTTTTGGAGTAATTCAAGCAATTCTGAAGCATTTTGTCGAAATGAGGTAGCATTAGTTCAAAATAGGTTAGAGAGGAATATGAAATACATCTGCATGATTTGATATTGAGACAGTAATCATAGTTTCATACTGAGACTATTGAAAATGTGGGGATTTTGATTTTTTCACATCTCTCACTTCGTCATTAAGTTTTACTTTCGCTTTTATTTTCTTAAGAATAAAAGAGCTAAAATGCACCATAGATGTGAAAGAAACTCAATTTCTAAACAAATTATTGAGTACATGATTCTCCCAGTACAGTAGGACCTCGGGTAACGATCAACAAGTTCGCTAAAAATTTGTCCCAGATAACGAACAAATATTCGAATAACGAACAGCAAGACAAAGAAACAACGCAGTATCTCAGCATCAGCGCTTGAGACGTTGCTAAGTTGTGAAAATGCAAGCTTATGCTTAGAAAACATCGCCTCATAATGTGGAGAGCAATGGGACTCTAAGCCTTTTCAATGATGATGTCATGGCGTATAACGGTAAAATCCTCCAAAAAAGGCAGAAGCAACAAACACTCGATAAGTTTTCCCATCATTCTCAAAGCGACAGAAGGGAAGTCGCCGGAAGTAACAATGCCAGATGCTTTCATGGAGGGGAATTTCCCCACAGAGCAGTAACTCCATCCCTTCCTCCCCACACCTCCATCCATTTATGCCAAAATACAGCAGCCAAAACGTAAATTTTTATAATTTTCTAAATTAATTTTTTATAATTTTTACTTTAATTCAACAGTTTATATACTGTTTTTCTCACTTTAAAACATACCTATAGATTATACGTTATTGATGGTAGAGAATCAACTAGGGCTGGGAACAAAATATTTCTATCTCTTTTCTTTCTTATGGAAAAAATTGGTTGAGGTAACGAACAACTCAGTTAACGAACAGCTTTACGGAACGGATTGTGGTCGTTAACCGAGGTACTACCGTACTTGTACGCTGGACGCCATTACGAGCTATGTCATGATGCACGCACGAACAATGCATGGCGTCAGTAGAAACGTAGCATTGTGCATTCAGCAAAACCAGGTTGAGGTCCATGCACTACATCTGTTGAGTTCGCGTTTGATTCGTGGCGCTATCATGAGACAAATATCCGTCTAAGGGCAAAAAAACATGAAACCAACACACGAAGCAATCATTCTTCCAACATGCTCGCTCAACAAAAAATGGCCGTGACCTACTCTAAGCATCGTAATTTTCAAAAGCTGCCCGCTTGCAAATTGGTAACAACTTCCAAGCCTAATACATCAGCCGGGTCCAAAGCTTTTCACTTAATTCATGATTGTTAAACACTGAAAATTTCAGGAATTTTGGAGCTTAACATTTCCTGTCTTAATAATACTCATCAGATAAAATTAAAAATTAGTTTCATACTCATAACCACAACAAAGATGTCCCCAGAAGAGGAAAAAGGATTGCGCCATTTGAATGGAATTGAGAAAACGGGGAATCTATGCACATGGGTTTTCTCACGCAAGAACCCCTGCGCACAGTAACACCAACATTGAAGTGAGCTTATGAAACAAGATGAAAATTGAAGAAAAGAGTAATAGATGCTGAAAGAAGGACAGCATTGAACTGAAAAAATATGGAACGAAACTACACAAAAAATTGTTGTCCAAGGAGCATAAAAATTCTGATCGATCAATTCTGTCATCGAAACATGTAACTGCAAGCACTATTTTATCGTTTTTAGTAAACGAAATCAAACTGTGACAAATGACACTGATTTCAGCAATTGCTCGTGCAGTCTGGGCAGAGAGTTAATCTCTGTTTTGGTGTCACCTCTTCTAAAAATTAGACACTCAGAATATTGGTTCTGACTCATTAGCCTAGTTTATTTACCTGATCGATCAGCCAATACCTCATCCTTTGTTCCAAGTTTCCTTCTATGAACTTCGTACACTGCTTTCACCCCAACACTCCGTTGGCTCTGAATGCAGACTCACCGGTCATCTCGGACAATTATTCGCCGGTGCTCTATATTTTGTCTTTCTACTCTAGTTCTGACCTCGCCTTCACCCCTCCCATACCTGCTCCCCCCAGCAACACTGGAGATCACGTGTCTGGGCGTAATGATCCCACTTGATGTAGGCAACTCGGAACTCTAAAATTATTGTGTCGGAGGCCTTCGATATTTTTTATTCGCAACTTTCTCATGGACAGACTCGATTAAAAACATAAAAAAGAGAGATTCTTTTTCCTTATTTCTCGATGAACAAAAATTTGATTTAATGAGGGAAGCTAGTACATTTGGGCTGTAGATTGAAAAAAACGTTCAAGTGAAAAAGTCCTCGAATAAAAAAAGTTCAAATGCAGGAGTTCATTTTGAGCATGAATGAAACGTTTGTTGGTCTGTAGAAAAACAAAGAACTAAGATTAGATTAGATTATTAGTTAGTTTAAGCCTCCCTATCCGCTACAAAGGCGATCCAATGAGAGGAAGGAGGAAGGCACCATTTAGCATGGAGTTTAGGGAACGTGGAATCTATGCAGAAAGGGCATAGAAACAGTAAGATGAGAAAGAAGTTTATGAAACAAGATCAAAGTTGAAGAAGAAAGTAGTAGGTGTTGAAAAAACAGGACAGCAGTGAACCGAAAAAAGGGTGGTCCGTAACAGAACAAAAACTTATTTTATTTCAACAAAAAGGAAGCCTACCTAACCCTTAGCTCGGGCCCTCAAATAGTCCCCCTGGGAGCGCTAATTCCCATAGATCCAACAGTTGTATCCCCCTGAGGGGACAAAGAACTAAGTTGAATTACCAGATTCATGTTACAATTCGGGTGGAAAGTCAACTAACTTAACAAAATCAAAACCTACAGAGCACAAATGTTATAAAAACATGTCAGGTACTAAACGCAGTTGCAGAAAAAAAGCGCTGCTCCAATGCGCCTGCTATCATTTGGCATCGTAAACACATAATGCAGAAATTGAGCTCAGAATAGGACGAAAATGTTAAGACAGGAAGCAGAAATATTAAAAGCCGCCGCATCTCGGCCAATGAGGGGAGCGATAGAGGGCAGCGGCCCGTCGTATATTTCCGCCAGTTCGCCCGATCTTGAAATTGCTAAGGAAACCGGTCTCATAAGCTCTTTAATATTTCGTCGTGCAAAGCGACAACGGCTTTAATGCCAGCGCTGTGCAGCTGGAAAATAAGGAAGCTCCAGTCAAGGAAAAAATTTCACGTTTTGATCATCTGGCACGCTCTATGTGAAAATGATATTTAAACGCGAACGAAAAATGACATTAGAACATGAGAGATATGCATGACTTAGGGCGTGTGTGAGATGAACTTGCTCACTGTGCAAGATAATTATTTCGATAAAATATAAATTCAAGGAAAAGAGTTAAGGTTCCTATGACACGTGGGTGTCATAGGAGCAATAATTATCTTATTAGAACACTGGTGACACACTTAAATTTACGTGTGTGTGAAATGTTTTCACAAGATTAACAAGATAATTCTTTAGAAATATCACGCTCGTTGATACAATGACTTCAAAAACGCACTAAACAAAGACGCTTCTAAACTGGTTAGTCTTTGAAGTCTGGAATATTTAAGGAAAACGGTGTAAATTGGCTAGCCTTTATTTTCAGGAAGATTGAAATGCTTAAGAAAAAAGCACAAGAGAAACAAATCGTACATCTGAACTCAAAGTTCAATAATTAAACTGACAACTAGAAAATACGATGACTTCTAGGTGACATATTTCCGTTGTGATTTTTTAAGAATTGAAAGGAACTAGGTTTGCAGTAGAATATGTATAAGATGCTAACTTGTTGATCACGTTAGCCGTTCTACAATGAGAAGTTCAGGAAATGAAAAAGTAACGAAGCAATGGTCTGCTCAAGTACAAATTATGCTCACAAAAGGCTCAACCAAATTAATTAGCACAAATGCTGCTCGGGATATCCACTGAAACAATCAAACAAAGGCAGCAGTAACACCCACATTACCACATTCGCTGTCGCACATGTGCGTCACGTTAACACGTTCGCTGTCGCACATGTGCGTCACGTTAACACGTTCGCTGTCGCACATGTGCGTCACGTTAACACGTTCGCTGTCGCACATGTGCGTCACGTTAACGCGTTCGCTGTCGCACATGTGCGTCACGTTAACGCGTTCGCTGTCGCACATGTGAGTCCCGTTAACATGTTCGCTGTCGCACATGTGCGTCACGTTAACACGTTCGTACATGTGCGTCCAGCGGTCTCATGTTAAGTTAGGTTGCAAGTAGCAGAGCTCAAAAAAAAACTTTAATGCTCAAAAAAAAAATGCATCTTTCTTAAGAAGTGTGAAAATTTAATAGCATGATGATATTTCACCCTGTATGATTAAATCTCTTCTGAAAAGGATGTTGAAATAATTGAAATGCTTTTCGTTCACAACTTTCCGCAAATGAGCACTTTACCTAGTGGTAAATTGGCAGTGAACGTATTAAAGTGAAGCGCATGAAAAACACCAGTTTCTTTTTTCATACACTTGCAGCGCTGAACGGTTTATTTTGGGGAAAACATTCTTATTACGCAAGAACAATGTCCTGACAGTGTCAGAGACACGCAAACTTTTCCTTTTAGTGAGGCAGGAAGGTACTTCCATCAAGAGCTACAAGCCGACAGCCTTTGATCGCTAAGTCTTTTCATTCTCAAGCAGATTGTTCATTATAAGAGTAAAGCCTGTTACAAAACTCTTAGAGGGTTCAAAATTGTATACTTGATCTTTGTCCGAGAGTTTTGGCACCCAGTCCTCTATAACGATATTCATTCTCATGTCGAGACTCAACAGCGCAACTTCCCTCGCAAAATTGTATAGAGTTTCCTTTGTAGTAAATGGAAGGCGGAAAGCTCGACAAGTTTGAGTCGCACATTCTTGAGAGCGAGTTAATTTGTTGCCCTGTCTCATTAATTCCACCCTGAATAACTAACGCTGGAAGCTACAGTTGCTTATATTAAAGAATTACTTACCGAGAAAATCGCTCGAGTGTCGTGGGTGAATAAAGTTGGGAAAGGGAAGTAGAAAATTTTCAAATATGTTTTGAAAGAAGATTTAACGTTAGTTCTGCGTGAATTTGTGAGCGCAAGATTTTAACTTGAACTTCGATGGGAATGTGCCTTATTGGTGGACTTACATGCACTAACTAGATTTACCTAGTACGTAATTGTACTAGCTCTTCTGTACATGAAATACATCTGGCTATAACGAACCAGATGATAATGGACGTATCACATTCATCACATGGTTATAAAAACGCACTCGTTACCACCGTAGAGCGACAGAGAGAGAGAGATAATATCGACTTGATCTTGGGATTGCAGATTTGTTTTTTTTTAGAGATAGACATACACAGTTTATGAAGAAACAAAGGTGTAACAAAATAACAAATCTTGCATTACAATCAAATTGGAGGCAGTAAAAAGTCAATAAAAAACTCTGAACTTCCAGAAGCGAAATCCTTTTGGCGTTGTAATTTTGTAATAAAATTTTACTCACTTAACAGACTAACAGACAAGCGTTTTATAGCTGTTCAATGGCAGCATAAACATAGTAGAGAGGACGTTTAACAGCAGAGGACAAAAGAGGAGAATGTATAGCATAATGTAAGCATCGAAGCCTCATAAAGTTTTCTCCGCACTGATCCTCTTTGTGACGAGAAAATTTGCGACAAATGATTTTGCGATACTTACTTCAGACAACACTTGCTTCTGACCAAGCTTTCTTGTGACAACGCTTGTTTCAGACAACGCTTGCTTCTCTTTTGAGACAACTCTTGCTTTTGACAACACTATCTCCAAATGCCACCACAGACGACACATACAACACGCTAGCTACTCCAACAAGAGGGATCGAAGAGACAAAAACAATTACGGTCTACCTCCACCTACAAGAACTTGAGTCCCTACGACGAGCGTCCAGCACCTCCGACATCCCCGTGTGAGCTGAGCGCGTTGTAAGGGGAGAAAGAAACATGGAACAAACGAGTTAAAAGCAGAAGATACAATTCGATAGCAAGGCGCTCAACTTTGCCGTGAATTGTTGAACCTCGCAATCAGCTTGTGAGCATACGCTACGTAAAAACCACTCCAGATTTGATCAATTTAAAATTCATTTGAACCTCCCTAACCACTATGAGAGGAATCATGAAGGCACCGTTTAATATCGAGTTCGTAGAACAGGAATCTGTGCACAGAGTGCGTTCCCACAAAATCAAGATCCCTGAGCAGAGACACAAGTTGGGCAGGAGTTCGCGAATTATTATTATTTTTATTATTATATTATTATCATTATTATATAAGAGAGCTTTAGCCTCCCTTTACCACGAAAAAAATGTTCCAAGAGAGGAAGGAGGAAGGCACCATTTAGTTTGGAGTTGAGGGAACGCGGAATCTATGCACAAGGTGCACAAAAACAGTAAGCTAAGAAAGAAGTTCATGAAACAGAAAAAGTTGAAGAAGAAAGTAGTAGGTGCTGAAAAACAGGATAGCAGTGAACCGAAAAAAGATGGTCCGTAACAAAACAAAAACCTATTCTATTTCAACAGAAAGACAGCCTACCTAACTTTTAGCTCGGGCCCTCACATGGTCCCCCTGGGAGTGCTAATTCCCATAGATACAATAGTTGTATCCCCCTGAGGGGAGGAGTTTGCGAAACAAGATTAAAGCTGAAGAAGGTAATGAGTGCCAAAAAACCGAACAGCAGAGATTTGACAACCGATGGTCCATAACAAAACAGAACCCCTATTCTAGATCAATAAAAGACAGACATACTTAACACTCCGCTCGGACTTCACCTATTTCTTCTGGGAGAGATAATTCTCACATATACTGTACAATAGTTTTAGCCCCCGAGTGATGTAACTTTTCCCAAATAGTTACATCGCGACGCGTACAAATGACTTGGAAGAATGGGTGCCTCTCTATTGCAATGACAGAGGCTTAAAATGAACATCACTTGGAGCTTGAAATGAACATCGCGCAAAGAATGAAGATTTATTTTCGGTGCCTCATGTGAAAAACACAAAAAGCATGTCGTTTACAAGATCCAACACCCGCACGGCAGCGAGAATAACAAAGTTGAAAGCGATTTATACAATAGTGTTTTCTTCCCAGTCAAACGACAATGCTTAACATATTTACGATCTCTGAGGCTTTCTCAGTAACGCTATCGAATGTATATTTTCAGGGAGGATCTATTGACCCAGTCGAAGAAATTTGCATAAAAATGCATTCCGAGTGACAGTCGCCGACGGCGGCGGAAGAAGTCAAACTCGTACGCTACAGAGACACGATCAGAGCAAACTTTCTAACCGGGGCTGCATGTGAAGCCCGACCTAGGGTTTATCAGAGGGGGACTGGTAAGAACTGGGTGATGGAATGTTTTCTGCACCATGCAAGTAAAATCTATTCGCAAAACTAACAATTACATCTTGCTTACGAAGGACGATTACGTTCTGTTTTAAGGAAATCGAAAAATTGTGTAAGTTGATCAGGATAATTGAGGGGCAAAATCTACACAGCGAATTTCCGGACGACGGAAACAAAGCATCAGTCAAACAAATGATAGCAGAAGAAGATCAATTTTTACCAAGCAGACGAACTGTCGTAGAGAATACTGAAAATAAAGTTCATTCATGGCAAGAGAAGAGTAACATGTAATCAAAATTACCCCTTTGGTTTCACAGACGTTTGAAGCATCTATTGTAAATTAAATAAATCTTATCCACCGACCATGTTGCCTAACAAAACCATGGAAGCCATCCCCTCCTACTTACCGAAAAAAAAATCATTTCTAATACCGACCACATCCATGCACATACATTGAAAGCTGTCACTTTAAAGCAGAAGGAAATGAATATCACGAGTGGCAAAACCACGCACCGAGCGCAGCGTTGCAGCAGATCTGTCTGCCGAATTTAGAAAGTCCGAATAAGCAGAGGAGACTACGGAGTGACGGCCATGTGAAGCTCTCTAACAGAGCAGCAATTCCAACAGGAAGACACGCCGGCCATTGAGGGCGAATTGAATCAGTGCAACTAACGGATGCGCTTACAAGCTAGCGCCAGCGGCCAAATCAAGCGAACGCAGCAGTTATCTTTCAAAGAGTTTATGAACGGTGTGAACTGCTCGCTCGTGAAGCCCAATCGAATCGAACATGAATGCGAAACGCTTAAAAAGTACTTTAAAAAGTTTGAATTGTTTGTGTATTTTGCAAAACTATCAGTCAAATGAAGCCAGCAAATGTTTGTTGGTCAAAATAGTGCCTAAAATGGAGATTACGTTTTGGTGAACACCAGTTGTTCTTGTGCGTCAAAATAGTTTCATACATCAGCAAAAAGATCACTTGAAAATTAAAACAAACTCGACTTTGAAGCCAGACTTTTATCCGCCCGAAAACAATTTTCAAATTGAATAAAAAGACATCGCTCGGTTATCGATACAAATTCTAAATAGACCGAAAATACCACGGACTTCAAATGGAACATTTTACAAGTCATAACAAATTACTAAAAAGAAAATATTGTGCGAACAACCTAGCCAATGTCGCTTGGTAGATTCAATATTGTTTGAGAAACAAAAAACGTTTTGCATGAAATTAATCAGAAGTTAAATTTCCACGCGTTTCAAAAGCAATGGAAATTGTGCGTTTTCAACCTGGAGGTTTTCAAGTTCTTATTTTTTCAGCTTTACAGCGCTGCAAATTTCGAAATACAAATCTTCAGCAAAAAGCGCCAAAGTTCAAAACACATTTATGAATGCAAAAAAATTAAGCACAATGTACATGCAATAATTGTGTATATATTGTTTATCATGTATACAATACAATAATTATGTATACAATAATGATGCACATGCAATTGCAATAATTATTCATGAAAAAGGTAATAATAATGGAACACCGCCTAACTTATCAGAGAATGACATTTTGCAAGAGGATTTTATGTAGATTTGAAAACACACAAAAAGTCGATCCAGATGAAGAAAAAAATTTGTTTTTCAACTGTCCAAGATGATTTTAAACATTGCAGTGTTTCTGGTAAATTGCATCAAAAAATCGTATTAAGCGTCACTCCAAAATACAGCAGCATTTGCACATTAACTTGATTTTACGATACAATACGAAGAAAACAAAAAATAATACGACGAAGAAAACTGAGAATAAATATTTCATAAAAACCTT
>JACJUY010000371.1:173397-219241 GCA_014220935.1 Platorchestia sp. MABIK
AAGGTTTTTATGAAATATTTATTCTCAGTTTTCTTCGTCGTATTATTTTTTGTTTTCTTCGTATTGTATCGTAAAATCAAGTTAATGTGCAAATGCTGCTGTATTTTGGAGTGACGCTTAATACGATTTTTTGCTGCAATTTACCAGAAACACTGCAATGTTTAAAATCATCTTGGACAGTTAAAAAACAAATTTTTTTCTTCATCTGGATCGACTTTTGTGTGTTTTCAAATCTACATAAAATCCTCTTGCAAAATGTCATTCTCTGATAAGTTAGGCGGTGTTCCATTATTATTACCTTTTTCATGAATAATTATTGCAATTGCATGTGCATCATTATTGTATACATAATTATTGTATTGTATACATGATAAACAATATATACACAATTATTGCATGTACATTGTGCTTAATTTTTTTGCATTCATAAATGTATTTTGAACTTTGGCGCTTTTTGCTGAAGATTTGTATTTCGAAATTTCGAAAAGTGAAAACATTTCCATTTTGAAACTCCGAGCGAACAATTTTGTTGTGGTAAACTAGTAACTGGGCATCAAAGGTCCCAATTTAAAAATTAAAATACACTTTAAAGTAGCTTCGGACGATCTTAAATGTAATTAAAAGAAGACACTAATTTCATTGAATTAGAGACCATGGAGTGATTTTCAGAAAGACATGAGAGATTAAAACGTGATGAGAATCCACGATTAACTATATTTTAGTGTTGT
Organism: Platorchestia sp. MABIK; assembly: GCA_014220935.1. Taxonomy (NCBI): domain Eukaryota; kingdom Metazoa; phylum Arthropoda; class Malacostraca; order Amphipoda; family Talitridae; genus Platorchestia; species Platorchestia sp. MABIK. The sequence continues at coordinate 174,126 of JACJUY010000371.1, forward strand.
TATGTATACGAAAGAGCTCCCTCAGTTTTATTTTCATGATCCAAATAAGAAGCCCTGTCTGAAAAATATAAAAGAAACTAAAAAAAGGTGAAGCATTGGTAAAGTATATATATTACAGATAAGTTATGTAGGAGTGAACACAAGTTTTGAAAAATATCAATATTGATTGAGATTACTTACTGAGTTCAATTGAACAGAGTAACAATAATGCACAATACTGATATATTGAAGTCGATCCATAATACAGAGGTCAATCTATAACAAGGAGTTATTCTACACATCACTGGCACGCTTACAGAATTTCCGTGACGCATGCACGAAAGCCAATTCAAAAATAGAAACACGGTGAAAATCATAATGTCCATGCATCTGAGTTACATCCAAACATGCTCCGCGGTAAACTTTTCTCTAACGATCAAGAGCGTTGTACTGAAAATCTTTTACCTGTAATTTAAAAAAATTAGTTAAAGGAAAAACTATATCACTTTTAGAATCCCATAAGAGCAGACTTACCCACACAACTTCATGCAAAAGTTATCTAAAATCTATATGAAACTCTCGCAAGCCTCTTCCATTGTGACCAGGATACGCATCAGAGAATAGACGAAGTTTTGCACAACAACCTCAACAGTCCCACACGTTAGGGGCGAAAATTAGGAAAAGAAACGGAGATAACATAAGAAGGCAGTTCGGGGGGTACGAAGATCTCGAAGCGGCATTGTGGCAGGCAGTCAATTGGGCGCACGAGGGTGTGCGCGGCGCGTAAAACCGGAGGAGTAAATGGTGTTTATGAGGCTTCTTTCGCAAGGATTTCTCTAGAAAGACGATTCTCAACTGGGATGACTCAATTGGGAGCCTTGCCAACGCTGAAAAATGGCGTGCATTGCAGCAGTAAGGCATAAGCGACGTCTATCGCTGCATAACGCAGGTTGAAGTTGGAGGTGAACTTCTGGCGGAAGTTGTCAGGAATGCAGCGGCGATATGCCAATTTCAGCATCGTTCGCAAACTCAAGTTTGGATAACATTGTTTGAACTTGCAATAGCAGCCAAGTGGAAACAGTGAGGACATGGTTTAAGTTGCTCATAAGGGTACTAAACGGTGCATTCAAAATCTAATTTTGCCCTTAATATTGATCAATTTATTCACACCAGCACTTATCATTGCTGTACATTATAAGCACAAAACATAATATAACGATAATTATACATGCAAAAGTAATGAAAAGAAGCACCGCCTAACTTATCAAAGAATGTCATTTTGCAAGAGATTTTTTTTTTAGATTCAAAAAGACGTGATCAGACATGCGGTAAAATTCGGTCTGAAACACCAGTTAATGAGTCGCTCAATGTAGATTTGATATCAAATTAATTGGTGGAAAATAAGTTCAACTGAAAGATCAGTAGAGCACACGAGAATAGTTCATAAATAGGCAAAAAATATGAGTGGAATCAATGTCATTGTGAAAAACACAGGAATGCTTAAAACTACGCATTGTACGCATATACAAAAAAGATTAATTTAAAGCAGTCCATTTGCTTCAGATTCACGACAAACACGCATTGATAAAGCCTAAATTGAACAAATGTACATTATAAATAATAGAGATAGGAACACCAATTTTAAAAACGTGCATAGTAAAGGAGCATTAGTCGTGCAGATGTTCGTATTTAAAAAACTATGAAGCGCAAATGAATTTTGAAAACGCGCGTGCTAACGACAAATACCCCCTCACGCAGCAACAAATTAGCACTGTCATTATAATTTCTAAATGAGAATAGCGCTCGCACATCACAAAAGGTATCAATGGCTAACGAATTGAAAAACAAAAAGCTCGAGCTCAGTCAAACAAACACCCGGCCAGGTGTCACATCATCAGCAACACATTGCAATTTTGTGACTAGAAAGTATATAGACTTGAACTAGCGAACATATCGTTAGCACGTCGAATACTTCAGTCATAGACATAAACATCAAACGTCAGAGCGTGAGAGTCAATGTCAAAAGCATCTGAATGACGCAAACAAGTTGGCAACTTGATTTTACAAACGGAGGATAAATACTTTTACTGTACGTGAACGCTTGGTTCAAATATAACGAAATGTAGGAGAAGCGAGGGAAGCTCTCACATCTCTGCTCATGCGAAATTCACAAGTTACGACCTGATATCAAATTACACTGTCTGACAAAAAACGCGTCGAGGTTCTAACATGATCCATCTATTTTTCTTTGCATTTTTCCAGAATCCAGATACAAAAGTAAAAATTTACCTGGCCGCATTCTGGAACCACTGTCAGGTTGCAACAACCCACTACCCTTCATGAGTTCTTTGAAAGAAGTAACAACTTGGTTCAAATGTCTGTTTAATGTCCAAGATTTTGTTTAATGACTAAGACAAGAAAATCTAGGACTCTGCTCACAAATCTAGGACTGCGCCCTAAAATCTAGGAATGTACCCACAAATGAACCGTATACAGTCCCAGATTTTGTTCAACTGCTGAAACAATAAAATCTAGGACTATGCCCATAAATCTATGACTGTACCCCCAAATGAACCGTATACAGTCCCAGATTTTGTTCAACGACTTAAACAAGAAACAGACACCCCAGTATTTGATAAAGGACGCGCTATCGTTTTTTATCGAAATGGAAAACAAGCTCTTGACAATCGTGCAACTGAGAACGACAATAGTTGCACGCTTTACTCCACGTTCATCGCGAACCATGAGTGGACGACAAAATACAAACCGCTGATAATCTACACGGAGGATCACCTACGAGCTTCATGAATGTTATAAAAGTGATTCAACGAGAAATGCGTAATGTGAGCTAAAGAAAATTAATTTACGCAGTTGCAGATCCGCTAAGCCAAGTTTAGTATTTGAATAAAGTCGCATAAAAAGCCAGGTATTTGCTCTGTGTCGTCATGACTACGCTGTCAAGGACTAGAACAGCGTAATGTGGCCCGATGATTCAACCTAAACCTTTTCCAAAGCGATTAAGAATTAAAGTGTAGCTCTTTCGCACGATTTCATTGATGACCCACGATCTTCGACTCTTTGCAGTATCAAAATGAGATCATACATAATTCTTGACAGCCAAATTTCCCCTTAAATGAAGTTCCACTATTCCGATGGCAACGGAACATTTCAGGACGATAGTACCCGCTTCCAATCTACCAAAATTTTCTAGGATTGGTCTTTGGCGCAGGAAGGATCATTTGAGGATATGGATTGGCCACCACAATCTCCAGATCTGAATCCTATTGAGAATTCATGAACCAGAGAGGAACCTGAGCGCTTTATCACCCTTGCCTTCCATTGAATCTTTTGGGTGAGAGGGAACATTTCAGGAGTTTCAAGAAAAAAATTTAAAAATACAAACGCTTGAACCAGCAATGCCGCATAAAATGTCAGCTGTTCTTCGATCTATTTATAGGCTTATTGATTATTCATTAATTTTTAGTAATATGTATATTGCCACTAAGGTAATGGACATATTTCCATAACCACTGAGTGGATGCTTGAGTGCACCTCAGCAAATTTCAGAGTTTCAACAATCAAATGAATATTTTAAAACTAATCTCAGACCCGTACCATGAAAAAACACATTTCTCGTGAGCTTGATATCGGTCAGTGATACTCGAAACTAAGTATCTATAATGTACGAAAACTACGTACACTGTAGCCCTGCATGCTTTAAGTTTTCTCATTCATCATCCATAACGAAAATAATACAGAATGGACTTCAGAGGAAGAGTAATTTCAGATTAGCCACTTATCTAATAAATAATTTAATAATTGGGTGATTATCTACTTCTATCACAACAATTTCAAATTAGCCATCAAAGAAAAACTTCATCAGCTTATGGCACTAAATGTGACATCAAATTGACCACTCACACTAAAATAAAACTGAATTACATCTTCAAAAGCACACTACATCAGCTATTGGCACTAACAGTAACAAGCCAAGCTCTCAGACAACGTTCGTTTTGCTGTGGTGAAGGAAAGGTTCACAACTACAATCACACGCCAAATAAAACAGAGAAATCAAAGGTTACTTGACAACAATCATTGATCCGGTAACCATGCTCAGTGAATCAAAACTAAACGCAATCAACGCACTCCCTTTGGAGTCGCACTGTTTTTGAAGTGGAACTCGGCAGAGAACACGCCGCATAAAAAACTGCCTTACATCAAAGGGAATAAATTTAATCCCAAAGGAATAAAAATTGGTTCCCGTGCGGCCAAAACCATCAAGGCTGACAGTGTGGCCGAGTTATTACGCTGCGAAATGGAGTCTTTTCGTGAACCTAAACTCTCAATAAACTAAAGACACAGGTGCGCCTTTTCACGACCTTAGCTTTATTGAACTTATCAATAGAAAGCCTCTCCAAATAAACAGAAGGATATGACAAATACGCACGTATTTGGCCTGCAAATTATACCTCACTGAAGAACATCCGAGTTACCACTTGCGACTCAGTACCTGGCTAAATGAATTACTACAGCTTTTTCACGAAGATTTTAGTTAGATAAGTTAGTTTAAGGTTCAAGCCTGCCTAATCGCAACAATAGCGTTCCAAGAGGTAGAAAGATGTAAGCATTTATTAGCATGGAATTGAAGGAACACGGAATCTATGCACAAGGTTTGTTCCCACACAAGATCCCCTGCGCATAGAAACAGTAAGCGAAGAAAATAGGTCATGAAATATGATACGAGTTGAAGAAGAAAGTTTTAGGGACGGAAAAACAGGATAATAGTGAATCAAAAATATACGGTCCTTAACTGAACGAAAACACATTTTATTTCAACAAAAAGAAGGCCTACCTAAATCTCGCCTCGGAACCTAACATTTTCCCCCTGGGAGCGCTAACTCCCATAGATACAATAGTTGTACGTGCTAAGAGTTTTTCAGCAAGATTTCATGAAAAACTCTATGGGTGCCGAAGTTCAGGAAACTAGATTGGTGAATAAGGGATGTCATTTTTTTACAGCGATTTGTTATGAGGAGATGTGACCCTGATCTGAAGATTCGAGCTGAAGTATGTGACAGAAATACAGCTGATCAGGAAAACGAAAAACTGATTGGCTCCAAAAAATTCAGAAAACATTCTTAAAAAGTTTCCTACCTCGAGGCGTCGTTCAAGTAGTGATGTATACAGAATGATCTGACCTTAACCCAAATCATCTTTTTTGAAAATAACTGAGAACGTTTTAACAGTTTCCTTCGTCATAATCGGACTGATATGTTAATGATATGACAGGGGCCAAATTTGACGGACTATTCTCTCAAAATCAATGTGGCAAATGCAAAAAAACTCATTTCCTTCGTTCTAAGCATTAAAGATTGTAAAGCATTAAAGATTGTAAAGCATTAAATTTAATTAACGCATTGCAATAATAAAAAACAGCAGCTAACCTTCATTTCATTTTGAATTTTTTATTTCGTGTTTCTTATTCAGCAGAAAGTGACTCAATCTAAAATGATCAAGTATTCAAGTTTAAATTTAGAGCAACTTCATGATTAGCATAAGCATAATTTTTCAAGCAGAATACCAAAACAAAGACGCATAATTACGTACATACTAGGTACGACACTACAATATCATGAGCTAATTTACCATTATAAAACCTCATTGCATGAACAAACACCAGACAGCAGATGGAATGAAATGCCCATCTCGACCAGAGGTTGGCAATAACCTAAATCAACATTTGAGAAGTCAATCGATATTTAACAACGCTGGAGAAGCGTGGAGCGTCGTTTTCATGTTGACATCGATCACTCCCAGAGCGCGAACACGTTGTGGTTCAGCGAAGCTTTCTATGCGCTCCCTAAAATGCGCAACAACGCTCGGATACCGCCGATACTTCTCCATCCATCAGAGGAAACCCAAAACTTGTTATTTAGAGTGGTTGCCGGCAGTGATACCGAGCTGAGTGTGACGTACGCCTGTGACGCGAGCGCATGACGTGCAGCGCGTTAGGCGACACCCCGCGCAACAATCAACCTGACAATTTCATCTGGGCATCGCTTGCAGATGTGAGAGGTAGACAGCGTCGCAGCCAATATAGAAGCCAGGAGCTCTAATAATACGGGAACAGCTCTGTCGACATGCAAACAGCCGTGTATAGAAATGGTTCCGCTAGCCGCGATGTTAGAAGTGCGTTGTCTATGTACGGCAAGAATAAGATCGAATTTTCCCTCAGATATCGAGATGATTTATAGAAGGGGCATCGATGCTCAAAGGTTAGGGTATATTGTAGGCTTATGAGTACCTATATGCATAATTAGCTTCCCTGACGCAGGTCCATAATCCACTACAGCGAACGATGTAGCAGCTTATGAAAAGGCCCAACTGAGGAGGCAACTTTATATTCCTTTGGAGTATGATAGCAAAAGCAATCTAATGCTATAAATAAATGAGTTCCAAAAGTAACTAGCAGATTAGACTATTAGTTAGTTTAAGCCTCCCTATCCGCTACTAAGGCGATCCAAAGAGAGGAAGGAAGAAGGCACCATTTAGTATGGAGTTTACGGAACGTGGAATCTACGCAGAAAGGGCATAGAAACAGTAAGATGAGAAAGAAGTTTATGAAACAAGATCAAAATTCAAGAAGAAAGTAGTAGGTGTTGAAAAAACAGGACAGCAGTGAACCGAAAAAAGATGGTCCGTAACAGAACAAAAACCTATGTTATTTCAACAAAAGGAAGCCTACCTACTTAGCTCGGGCCCTCACATAGTCCCCCTGGGAGCGCTAATTCCCATAGATACAATAGTTGTATCCCCCTGAGGGGAAAGTAACTAGCAACGCTTTCAGAATTGCAAAGAGATTTTTAGTAAAGATCAGCCAAATGTTAAACCTAAAGCAGATCCAAAAAACGATTCAGCAACGATTTTAGAATTGTAAAGTGGTTTTCAGTAAAAATCAACCAAATGCTTCACCAAAAGTAGTTTCAAAAGACAACAGCAACGCTTCCTCAGTTGCTAAGACCACTTTTGAACCAACAGATGAATGACATTAGGATGGCAACGCAGGATTTGTCCTGTCTAACCTTATGGTTCTATTACCATAAAATTCCCTGAAACTTCGTATATTTCCATGCAATTACCGTGACATCAACATAAAAGTTTGACGCGGGCCTGAACGTAAAGGAATGCGGGGCTAAAGGAAAATATTCATCGGACATGGAGTGAATGATGATATACGATAACGTAGTCTCAAACGAACAACACTAACAGGTTACTCGACACAATGTAGCAACACGAAAGCAAACGTGAAATAATAGCCCAAAAAAAAAATAAAATAAAGTCGCACAAGGAACATGAAATCCAGAAGCTAAAGTTCATGGTAGGCGTAAAAGTTAAGAATACAAAATACATTAGCATGTCAGGTTTCGTTTACGTGAGCGAAAATTGCATGATGAAACAAGGTGAGAAGAAAAAAGAGAAACTACTTCCAAAAAAGTATTAATCAACTCACACGCCGGTTATGAAATCCAGTCACAAATGTCCGAGCCAATTAATTGAAAGAATAACATTCGCTCAAAATAGAACGCATTTCAAGCGGAGACGTGCACGCATAAACTTCATTTACAAACCGCTTCTCGTTTTACGAGAAACGGAAAATTGCGTCACATGAATTTAAATCAAAATAAGCAATTTTAAAAATAAGATTAGATTGGTTGTTAGTTTAAGCCTCCCTAACAGCAACAAAGGCAATCCAAAAAAATGAAAGAGGGAGGCACCATTTAGTATGAACTTACGGAACGCGGAATTTATGTTCAAGGTGCATAGAAAAAGTAAATTAAAAAAAAATTTGTGAACTAGAAAACAGTTGAGAAAGAAAGTAGCAGGTGATGAAAATAGGACAGCAGAGAACGGAAAAAAAAGTCTGACACAAAACAAAAATCCTATTCTATTTCAAAAAAGGAAGGCCTACCTAACCTTTAGCTCTGGACTTCACATATTCCCTTGGACGTGATAAATCCCATAGATACAATGGTTGTGTTCCGGTGGAGGGCATTCTATAAATAAAAGAATTTATTAAAGGCGAGACTCTTTTCAGCAGCAAATTTCACGAACGAACTTCGAAAAGCGGGGGGAACTGGAGGCCGTTTGTTGCATAGTATAAAAGTCGTAAATATTAATTGAAATAAACTTGGCAGGACCTCAGTAATATATGAAATGAAATCCGAAAATAACGGCTGGAGCGCCGCGAGATTTACATGGCAACTTGTATAGTGAAGAATTAAAGTTTTAAATAGATGCCTCCTGTCGGTAGGATTTCTTTACGGGTATTTCACGGCAGCGGGCAAAGACAGGCGTTAGCGAAGCCTTTGTCTCCAAACAAAGGATTATACAGACAACAGAGCTCGGGGAAGAACGTTTGCCATACACCCGAGATGAAAGAAAAACTTAGACAGGGATATTCGCAAAACGCAAGGGTGAAAATTCCCCAAAAATCACTCGCGAAAATGAAATTTCCAGGTTGCCACATCCCTGAACTGAACAAAAAGAGGTCTTCTGAATGTGGAGCGTGCCAAGGTACTTGAAAGTTAGAATAATTTTTCCATTAAGAAAGATGAAAGGAACGCTTTTTTGCAGTAACATGTGGTCCTGTGATGAGCGAAGAAGAAAAAAATGAGCGCAAAAATATACTGCCTACTTCAAAATTAGTAGAACTAGAAAATGAACACCCAGGGGTACAAAGTGTACAGGAAACTATGTATAGCCCAAGTGAGTCACGCGGTGAGTTAGTATGGACGGTAAGAAATTGGGAATCCATGTACTAGGTATTTTCCCACGCACGATACCCTGTATATAGAAACAACCAGTTGGCAAAAAAAGAAGCAGAAAAAAAAACAAAAAAAGAAGCAGAAGAAAAAACAAAAAAAGGGATAAGGAAGTAGAATGAAAACTAGAATTAGCCAAGATGGGTAAGAACAATAGACGTATTATAGAAAAGAATTATAGACGTATTATATGCGTACAAAAGCTATAGATATGTCCCGAAGGCATATCTTGTAGCTAATGTAACCTACAAGTATCCCCCCTAGGGCGCCAGTCTCCATAGCATAGGATGAATAAACCTTACCAACTCAAACTTGTTACCCTTACCCCCTGAGGGATATTACAGATATTTACAGTTCAGGCACAGCGAGAAAAATCTTGTGCATGTGACTACTTTTAAAATTACATCAGCACACAGGAACAGAGGAAATCACTACAACGCCATTATATTTCAATGCGAAAGCAACCAAGCAAAAATCTTTCAACCAATTTCAATGTGCGCTTTTGAATCAAGAGACGACGCTGAAATTAACTCCAGCAGAGCTCTATCACACAATGCGAAAAGGCTTCAGTGCACGAATAGATTGAAGGACTCGTCAAGCCAATTCCTCGAAAGAAAAGACCGAAAACCAAGTTCAATATTAACGACAGAATAAAAACTAAAAGACGATCGCGCCGCGGGAACATCTGGAGACTTTTCAGGCGATGCCATTGAAGTGGCAAAGCCTCTATTTGGTCACGTGGAACTTTTGTCGACAGCTTTATTCAGTCCAGAGTCTGCGGATGATATGGTTTCCACTGCCAACGTTTGTTTTGAACTTTTCCCAAACTAAAAACGAACGCTTGATCAACTTTGGCTATACATTCAGAAGATCGGAATCCTATGGCTTCTGAGGTCGAATCTGAACGTGAAATGTTGAGTAGCTTATGAGCATGAAAACAACTGCTACAGTATCACAAAAATATGAATAGTATGAAATTCATACGCACAGGTTGATTGCTTATAAAAATTCACAAGGGTTTTATTATTTTAGAAAAAATCTTGCAAGTTGCAAACTTAGTTTTCACTGATAAAAATTGCATTTATGATAACATAACAATTGTCGCACAATTTAAAAGCTAACATATCAAACGCTGATATAAACTTAATCCATCCACTCAATGATATGAAGAGAATTAAAAAACTACATGGAAGAATGAGAATAAAATGTTCAAACAGAGATGATCTATGGTCTCAGATGGTATAATCTCAGCAAACATGCAATATTTGGCTTTTGCTTCCAAGGTTTACCTTCACAACAAGTCGCTTTCATTGAAGCAACGCACGTGTAAAACTTGTCCAAACACGGGATCAAAGTTAAACTCGCAATGAATAGCATGAGAGTATATCGCAGAAAGCTTCCCACAATTAAGTTCTTCAATTATCAAAAGAGTGGCATTCTTGATGGCGGTGAAGGCAAAGGTCGCACAGAAGGAAACAAACGAAAAACTTCCCCAACAATCACGTCAAGCAGCAAACGCTTCACAACGGTCGCTGGCTCCCACACTATACCGTTTACCAGTTTTTGCAAGAGTTCAAGCGAACGCTGCAAATTTAGAGTACTGTACTTCCAATGCGAATGCGGGGCAAAACGCTAAACAAGCTTCGTTTCCTGATGGTAAAAGTATCGGTTCGCAGTAGTAGGAAATGTAAAGACAGCGAAGGTGATAATGATGATGATAGTCGAAGAAATCAAAAGTCTTGAGCAAACATGAGGAATTATGAGGGTAAGTATGGGTTATAAATGTGAATTTTGTTTGAGTATGGATTACAGATGCAAAAAGAGGTAAAAGTATCAGTTTTAATTATCAATAGGTACAAACTTAGTAAAAAAATGTAATAGACAAGAAAGTAATAAAAAATATACAGAAATAGTTCTTAGAAAATTCTCTAATAAAAAATGGCATGTGAAAAATACAGTTACGAATGCCTGAAGACTGTTCATGTGAATTTGAAAAATAAATAACAGATGCGAAGAATAGACCGTTCTATTAGATTGTGTGAAAAAGTATTGAACAATATCAAAATAAATATCCTTATACGCTCACCAAACCTGAATACCAACTCTTCAGTACCTCGAAAGCAAACTCATCCGACGGTGCAAGTTGAGCACCTGAAAGTTACCACGCCGGTTGAGCACCTGAAAGTTATCCCGCCAGGTTGAGCTCCTGGAAGTTATCCCGCCAGGTTGAGCTCCTGAAAGTTATCCCGCCAGGTTGAGCTCCTGAAAGTTATCCCGTCAGGTTGAGCTCCTGAAAGTTATCCCGCCAGGTTGAGCTCCTGAAAGTTATCCCGTCAGGTTGAGCTCCTGAAAGTTACCACGCCAGGTTGAGCTTCTGAAAGTTATCCCGCCAGGTTGAGCCCCTTAAAGTTACCATGCCAGGTTGAGCTCCTGAAAGTTATCCCGCCAGGTTGAGCTCCTGAAAGTTATCCCGCCAGGTTGAGCACATGAAAGTTACCACGCCAGGTTGAGCTCCTGAAAGTTATCACGCCAGGTTGAGCACCTGAAAGTTATCACGCCAGGTTGAGCACCTGAAAGTTATCACGCCAGGTTGAGCACCTGAAAGTTATCACGCCAGGTTGAGCTCTTAAAAGTTACCACGCCAGGTTGAGCTACTGAAAGTTACCACGCCAGGTTGAGCTACTGAAAGTTACCACGCCAGGTTGAGCTCCTGAAAGTTATCACGCGAAAAATTAAGTTTAATCGGCGGCGAGAGTTGCAGCAATGACCTGCAAGCGACCTGTAGGCGATCGCGTCAGACAAGTTCGCAGGAGGTCACCTTTGCAGGTCGCACAGGTTCACAGGTTCACCACAAGTTAGTCAGTAACCACACACTTGCTGATATGCAGGCCTTCCCGTTACCCTCGTCAGCTGTGTGTTTTTCAGGCACAAAACACAACTATAAATACAATGCTCAAAATCGGTCTAGTTTGAGTTCAAGCACACAGATTATTGATGCATGCTCAGGTATTTTCGTTAATATCGTTCAGGTTTCATTCAATAAAAATAGATCTATTCATTTATACTTCATAAGTGAATTTTTTCCTAAATGAATGCGATAGAAAATTTGCACCGATTTTCTAAAATTTGAAAATTACACAATATTGCGGCACTTGAAATTGTTTTCATAACGGAGATCATGTACAGCAGCTGAATTTGGAGGGAAATTTTTAATGAAATTAAGAAAAATATTTCAAGAAGAAAACGTTCTTATTTATAGAAATTTCGACACAATAACTGCGAAAATACTGAATTCAGAGGGAAACCCTTACTGAGACTAATAAAAAATTTAAGAGGATAATATTATTCAGTAACCTCAAATTTAAAGAGACTGATGTACTAAAAAAGCTCTATGTTTAGGTATTCTAAAACATGAAAAAGTTACATTGCTATAGTAGCGGAACGTATTTTTTCTGATGTCTGATCTTAATAGCGTCACTCCAATACTCAGTCGTGAACGGTTCCAACACTCGGAAAAAAATGACGCCAAACATACATTCTAAAAATTGCACAAGTTGTGCATATATATACGCAAACATTGGTTTATCATTTACGTACAAAAAAGACAGACGCAGAAATCCCTTCAATTCCCGTCTTCAATTTATAAATTTCCTAAAATTCAAGTCATCAACAGCTTGACACACAAAGTGGCTGAGAAGTTGAAAAATCTTCGTCGATGCTACGTCATGACAAGACACTCACTAGACACTCCTTTTTCTAAAGACAGAAGTAAGGAGCTTCTTATGCATACCTCCTCAAGGGCTGCGACTAGTGCCAGTTATATAGCCTATTTATAAAACTCGATAAAATCAGTGCATTATTCTAAAATGTATTTGACGTGTGTGCAAACGTATGAGAGTGGATACCAATCAAGACTCTACGCACCAAGAAACACGCAATTTCGTCGAGTACTTATTCAGCAGAAAAACAAGAATCTAAAACTAAAATAAGACGAAAATTCTACAACGTAACTAAATTTTTCGCACTCAAGATTGAACTTATGAGAAGGCTGAAACCGAACGAATTCGCCTCATTATTTTATGATTTACGTGAGCGTACGAGTGACAGAGGAAGTCCCAAAGCTAGCGATATTTTCTCGAGAACGGAGAGCCGTCGACGTCGCCTTGTTCTGGAACAGGAAGGATGAGCGTGACTAGGCAAATTTGCCGACAAACGGCCAGGTGCTGTAGCGCTAAAAAATCCCCATTCTTTGAAATTTTTCCTCCGCAGAAGACAGCGCCACAAAGGAAGCGAAAGGGTAGCGCAAGTGGTGTGATTTAGAAAGTGATGGGTCACTCTTAAGTACAAGTTGTTCATACGTAATCTAAACAAAGTACGCTTATTAGAGGCAAATTACAGATATTCGAAGCGTACAAGGTGAAAGAAACGCTTGTAGTGTTTGAACGACTTCGACGCCCTCAGTAGTAAACACTCCCTACTGTATAGCATATGATCAGCAACATGGTAATCCTGATGAGAAGCTGCCCAAAATAAGGTATAAATTCTAGGGATCAAAAAAAAAACTTTCGAATGTGAACAAACATAAACACAAAGAAGTATCCGAATGCTCGGCCCAACGTCAACACAGACGAATCACTGGACTGTGCAATGAACCCACACCGTTGCACAACTTGCAGCTTTAAAGGCTGTCTAAAATATGCACAATTGCCTGATTGCGCAGAGCTTCATTTTATTTCCAAATTGAACAGATCACATTCATTTAAAGTAAGTGTAAAGGGTAGTAAATCAATTTTTGAGAAGGAAATTCACTGAGATGGCAGGTAGAACAATAATTAAACCTCATTAGCGAAAAGTATTGCGCAGTTACTCATGTACAGCTTCAGCTACCACAGCTTTGACGCAAGAAACTTTCTTGGTTTAACTGACAATGACACCGAAACACCACGACAAAGACTCGTAGAGTGTCACCAAGGTTTCGGTGAAACGTTACGCAACTCAGACTAAGTCGTACATAGTTTTCAACACGTTAAATGCCGCTTGTTGAACTGAAGTTCAATGACATCTATAATTAAAGTCAATTCAGGGTTCAATATCGAGAATGAAAAAAACTAAATGGACCGTGCCTTCATTTGGTTTTGAGTGCTTATGACAATTGAGTTTGTAGTAATAGTGAGCGAGCCGTATTATAAAAATTCCCTCAGCAACCACAAGCACGTCGCACGGAGTTAATGTGTTCACGTGTTGAGAGGGACATAGTTCGAGTGCGAAGACGGACGAAAGAATAAACGCGGTGGCAAAGGGAGTTTAGTTTAGTCGTTAGTTTTAGCCTCCCTACCCGCAGCAACAAATGCAATCCAAAGAGAGGAAGGAGGAAGGCACCATTTAGTATGGAGTTAAGGAAACGCGGAATCTACGCAGAAAGGGCATAGAAACAGTAAGTTGGGAAAGAAGATTATGAAACAAGATAAAAGTTGAAGAAGGAAGTAGTAGGTGTTGAAAAACAGGACAGCAGTGAACCGAAAAAAGGGTGGTCCGTAACAAAACAAAATCCTATTCTACTGCAACAAAAGGAAAGCCTACCTAACCTTTAGCTAGGGCCCTCACATAGTCCCCCTGGGAGCGCCAAGGTGGCAAAGGGAAGACAGCAAATTAAGAATATGGTTAGTGTTGAAAATGCACTCTAAAGTAAAAAGTACCGCAAGTTCAAAATTATAATGTATAATTTTAACGGATTACAACAATGCGTAGACGGTTTTGACATTTACTGGCAAAATATTTTCAAAAACGCATCAGAGAACAGGGAGAGTTGTTTTGCGTTCTGATCTCCCATCCCATGAATTTCATGAATAAGAAATACTAGCAAACGCGAATAAAATTCAATTCTCTCATACAATCATTGGATACCCGGAAATTTTTCACAGCCCTGGAGCCATACAAGAAACACGTAGCTGTCAGGGAGGAGGGTCCAAGAGACTAAAAAAAAAGTGAAACAAGCCCAACTCATTTGAAATTCATTTGGAAAAAAGACTCAGGAATTCTCCCTAGAGAAGGATAGCGAAGGACTGACAGGACCGCGAATGTGTTCCAACACCGAAACAAATTGAGAGCGGTGGAACTATAGGACACCGTTGGCAAGCATCGAAATGCTCGGAGCACAGCGCCAGGGGCGGCACTTTAGAGAGGTTACAAATGGGGCGGGAATGGGGTCATCAATAGGGACCAATTGTACGATCCGGTTCGATCGTTCTCATCCATTAAGCAATTAAATAAGTTTGATGGGTGTAACCCTGAGGGCATAGTACTGCAAACCACCTCGGGGGAAATGAAGAGCTAGTTTGATAAGGGACTCAATATCTCTGCCTGAGAGCGCGTCTGACACACTTCACCAAACTCGAACATCTCAATGAAATCTTTTCCAGCAGTGATGAGCTACTTTTTTACTCGAGGAACTAGCACAAGAAATTTCATTTAAAATCTGTTTCAATGTTGATCCTACGTTACAATTTTAATATTTACTGTAGATTTACCAGTATCTTTGAACGCTCGTCACGCACAAGGAAACATGTCGGCTTGGGATCCGTGCGAAGATCTTCTTTATCAGAAAAATTTTTGAGCCTTTCATGACACGCCAGCAATATTTTTAGAGAACGGAAATAATAGGGAAATTTGCGGCGTGCTTCATTGAGAGAAATCAATTCAAAGACAAGAACCGTGATGGAACCAAAAATAATCTGCGTTCAAATAATTTCACCTTTTCATTGAACACATTTCGGATAAAAACCATCCGTGTTTACCCGCGACAAAAATCCATTGACTGCACCCGTACATCTTTTTTTGAAAGGAGAAAGAGGAGCATGCTCGGCCACCACTTAATGCTCAGAAATATCCAATTTCAAAAATACAGACACAATTTCGGTTCGTCGCCAGGCAAGATTTCAAAAGCTGGAAACGGTCTGGGAGCGCGTAGCCGATCTGTAGAGCATGCAGCTTGCGATGGAACATTTGTGATGTAAATGACAAGGATGCTTCGTCGCAGTGAGCGTCGAGAGAATCACGAAATGTCAAAGACAAGAAACCTATAGCAGAGCCAACTGCGATCCGCCCCGAGCGACAACGAAAGCTCTAGGAAATTCTTAAGTCAATGTCAGTACATAAAGATTTGTAGCGCAATATCTTTACATCTCTAATGCTCGGCTCTGCCCATGAAGAAACGTTATTTTTTTCCTCAACATGATCTTGGTGAAAAGGGCGAGTCAAGAAGACTAGATTTTTTGTTACATCAACTACGTTCATTTTTTTAAAGAAAAATGAGATAAAATGAATACAGTTTATTATACTTTCCACGTTTAGCAAAAATAAGCACATTCATCCAATATCTTGCACTAACCACTCTTTTATTTACCACTGGTCTTGCACAACGTACCTCGGTACACATTATGAATGGTAATCTATCATATTTACTGTTCTTCAAAACAATATACGTTGGGTGAAACGATATAAAATTAACATGCTTTCTAACACCTTAAAATATCCGACGCTGAGGCCAAATGCACACACATCATTGGCACGTTCAATGATATAATACGATGCAAAACAATAACGAATATTGGAAAAGTATAGAATAAACAACGACTAACAAGACACATCTTACTCAGGGGATTACGCGAAAATGGGAAATGAAAAAACACTCACGCACTACCCAGTACAAACCGAAACTTGCTATAAATCTACCCTATTTTTTTGAAGCACACATCTTCACAATAACCTCATTCGAGACTAACTTAACCTAAAATACACGACACTCGAAAGAACATAATCTGAACTCGCGACTACAAACACAGTTTCTCCAAAAATGAGCTGTGGCGTCCTTGACCTAAGCCCCATGAGAGCGCGCAGAAGTTCCTGAAGATGCAGGTTTGATCCCAAGGCTTCCATTGAAGCAAGACAAGGAAGGCTACGGCAGCCCAGCTCGCGGTGGTCAGAATAATCTGGCTGTCGGAAGCCCATGTCGTGGATGGATGGCAGGTATAGACGCGTTCCTTCCATGGGCCCGGGCTTCCTCCGCCGTCAACAATCGTTGCGAGCCGAATGGAACTTTTTCCCTACTTCGTCAATAACGAAATTTTTTCCTCTGCTATCAACAATCGTTGCGAGCCGAATGAAACTTTTTTCCCACTTCGTCAATAATGTAACTTATTCCTCCGCCATCAACAATCATTGCGGGCCGAATGGAACTTTTTTCTACTTCGTCAGTAACGAAATTCTTTCCCTCTTCAACGAAGGATGACACGTCGACAGTCTAGCAATCATAATTCGATTGAAGATATTCGCTTGCAAACATTTTTGAATAATTTGTCACTGATATTTCTTTTGTAAAATTTACATAATTTGAGATTCTGAAGAGATTTCAGAAACTGAAGTATCATGAATAAAAAACGAATTGTATTTTAGAGGATGTGTTGAACTATTTCTGGCATAACTATTGGTGTGCTAGTTGGCAAGTGTAAATTAGGGAGGACTTCACTCTTCAACATCACGAAATAGAAAGATAAGCTATTGAAAGCTAGCCTTTGATTTTTACGTAAAATAAAACTACAATATCGCAGCGAATTGTATGAAATGTGATTAAATTTGTGATTAAAATTGTTTGAAATGTGATATGTTCGACAAGCAAACGCAGGTTAAGAAAGACAACTGTTTAAACTTGAAAATCTTTTGATTTAACTCTACTCTATTTTCTTCTTCACTCTAGAAGCATTCTGTAACCGGAACATCGCATGTGTCCGAGTTACAGGAGTTCTACATGAAATCCCACCAAAGTGAAGAATGGCAACCATATTCTGAGTGAGTAGCGCTTACGTACTTCGTCAGTCATCATTAGGACTTCCATTCATGCTCACCCTAAAGGCTCCAACGCGACTGTCAAATGATAATGAAAGGAACATATATTTTTGATGATCACTCTTTTCCTTATTTAACACACGCGTTTTAGTCTATCGGCAAAATTGCGCTCAGGAAAAACATTAGAACTTCATCTGAAATATTCAACCCATCTTGCACCATTTGAAAGGGGGAATGAACCCATTTTCCTCGATGAAGCGCATTAATACTTTGATTGCGACAACTAAATATTAAGTTCAATGCCAAACTCAAATTTAAAGTCAATCGTAGTAAGCCATTTGGAAAATAGCACACATGAATTGGATCGTGTCTTCATTTAGATTTGATTGCGTATTTATGAAAATTGAGTTTCCGACTATTGGTCGGTCAGTAGCATTATGAAAATTACCTCCGTGTACCACCGGTGGCGCACGTCGCAGTCTGAATGTTAATCTGAACTATTTCAGCAGCAATATGCAACCCTTATATAAAAAATCAAAATGAAATAATTAATGGGTGTGCTGTATATTGCATCAGCTGCACTAGAATACTAATTTAATATTTTCCTTTGGTTAACGTAATTTAGTTCGCGCACCGTCAGGCACGCGGTGCAAAAATGTACAAGGAAGGTGTATTTTTTATCATAATGCTAGTATATTATTTCTCAAATGAATACACTATAAACAGTTCAATTTAAAAGTTACACACTTGCAAAATCCCAGAACATTTTTTTTTTAAGTTGATTCTAGCACAATTTTCCTCGAATCAGTGAACTGAGAGAGAGTTTGATACAACCGTCACAAACTTGTAAAATCAGAGAGAATAGTTTTGAAGTCGATGTTAGTACAATTTTCCCCGTATCAGTGAGCTAAAAGACAGTTTGACACAACCATCACAAATATGCCAAATCACTGGCCAGAAATATTTCAACAACCTCTGCATTACCGCCTGCGGGAAGATCTCATCAACACCACGATACAACAAGGCAGGTGATGAAATAAATGTTGCTGTATTTATACCTCATCGACTATCTCATCACCGCCACGTGAGCAATTACTGGGTATCAAAGTGACCAATAAAGTATAAACCGTTGCAGAATTATAACTGCATCGATTGCCTCATCACCGTCACGTTACCAATTACTGGAAATCAAAATTTGCAATAAGAGAACCAGAGAAGAGGAGCGAGTCAGGTCAAATCAAAGTGCCTCAGAACTCCGGCACTGATAATTTGGCTGTATTTCCGCGCTAGTGATTGTCAATAATAACTTTGAGCGAGAAGCCTCGGGCCTATACGATATAATATGAAGCCCCAATTGTAAGACACAGTCGCTCCAATTAAGAAGCGTGTCATATATAAGGGAAGGCCTGAAACTCAGCACTGCCCTGAACGTGGATAGAAATGCGCTAGAAATTTGTGAAGAGTGGTTTCCAGGCTTGATGGATTTGCCTGCAGCATTTTGCAACAAACGCTACGACGACACAACACTTATGTTTGGGGGCAGCTTTCGAACTCTGCGCAAATATCGAGGCAAAAGTTCAATGTCTGCTTAACCTGAATTCATTTGGCTGAGCGTGCCATTGTTGTCATTGGAAAATGCGATCAATGATCCAGCGCAAGCGAGTGACGCTGGCTGAACTAAATAAATAGAGTCATAAATTCATTCGTCCGGTGCAGATATTCTCCACTTCAGATGCGCAAGGATTCATTCAGATTTGATTTTCACAGATTATACTGGCTTAAAAATTCAGGTACATGTATGTGAAAGCGATGCACCTTCGGAGATCAACAAATTCAAAACACTTTCACGGTAAATAATTTTTAAATGTTCTCACGGACAAATTGTTTAAATATTTTCCTGGAAAATCATATTGAAAGATTTTCACGAAGAATCCTTTTCAAATATTTTCACATAAATATATTTTACAATATTTCCTGAGTCAATGATGTTGAGGCAAATGAAGAAGTAAATCGATTTACGTCTCGTGGGTTCGTCAAGTGTTTGCTGTGTATTGCCAGAATTTCAGGCTTGAGTCAACAAACCCACTTTCGACCAGGTCACCAGCCCGGTGACAGCGCAGCCCTTTGCAGTCTTGCATCACATCAGTCAAATCAACGGCCCACAAAACACTTCACACGAAAAATTTGATCCGCCGCGCTGAATACCTATGAAACACGACGTTGTTAAAAGGTTTCAGGCACACAGACGCAAAGAAAGCAGCTGTACGAAAGGGTAATGAGAAATACGAATCCTAACTTGCCAGAATTGAGAGCAGAGAGTAAAGAAGTGTTTGATACGCTGCGTTTAACACCGATGAAATACGACGTTGTTAAAAGATTTCTTGCGCACGGACGCAAGGAAATCACGTTTAAGAAAGGGTAATGAGAAATATGAATCTAAACTAGACAGCATTGAAAATAAAGTAGAAATGTTTGATATGTTGCGTCGAATACAGATGGAACACGACGTTGGTTAATGGTTACGGGCGCAATGACAGCACAAGGAAGAAACGCAACCGTTCACAAGGATGATGAGAAACAAAAACTTGAAAATAATTGAACTGGTGTTATGAAGTGTCAAGTCCTTCTGCGTGTATCCCAAGCAGTCAAGTAGAAATGAAAATCCAAAATTAAATGAACAAATAATACATACAATACAACGGCCGAAGGTCCACACATACAAAACTCAAGCATTTCCAAATTTGAGCGTGGAGGAACTCGACACGACCAAGATGGAATCAATCCTCTAAGCAAACGGACTGAAATTTCGTGGGAATTTTTACCGCAGGCGCCAGCAAACGGAACTCCCGCGAAACACATGAAGAATTGTCCGAATATCCGTATAGCTTTCCGGCTGAGGACAGAGTCAACATGGAAAAAGCAGAGCAAACTCCGCCGCTCTGAATTGACCCAAGCCTCGGCAAAAAGGACAAGCTGGACAGCGCTGAGACTCGAATTCTAGAAAATATTAATTCAATAATTTAGAACGCGAAATGTAATTGTCATCCGGAAATGATTTCAAAAAATGTGACGAGAAGTCGAAAATTTTACTTCGACGCAAGATAATGAAGGCATGTAACAAAAGAAATTTTTAATTAGAGCAGTTTCCATGTACGAGGTCAGAAGCTCATTAGCTCTCAAAATATGGCCCACGACCACTATTGCAAAGTAACTAGAAGCCTCACATTAATAATATTGTAATATTGGCATGTGTACGCAGTAATTAGCACAGGTGCCCTTGACACATTTTGCATGGAAAAGACCGAGACTTCAGAATTCTTCTTCTCGGTTGCACTTTTTATCACACGAGCCTTCACTCCTGTGGGAAATCAGCCAAGAATTACCTGTAACTCACGACTGAGGCAAAAGAAAGATTAAGAAAGAAAGGAAAACTCACAATTACACATAATCACACCTTATATTAAATCCACAGACGGGACGGCTCAATTTTTGTTCTTACTAGGCAACGGCTTCTTGTTTTGCCTGAAACGAGCTATTGCACAAGTACTATATCTCCCGAAATAAGAGAGTGGAATATCTGAACACCTATAAGTCTAAAATATCTCAGTTATGTTGGACAAATAACATTTAGACACTGAACATCTGAATCTGAAATGCTTAACATATCTTGGCTACGTTGGGCAAATAAAGTACATGTAATGCACCAGTCTTTTTTAAAAGTTCATCCCCCAAGTTGCATTTTGACAGCACCACATTCACGTGCGTCAACCGGCAAAAATAAACACGAACGGAAGCAATTATTGTAACCGTGAATGTTACTGACGTACGCTACAATTAGAGGAGCAATTTCATTACTGTTTCACAGTTGATCAGGAGCATCGATGTTTCAGGCATGTTGTGTTAATTACTCTCACATTTCACTGCCAAGAAATAATCATAACTGTTTCATTCCACTTTGAATAGACTTTTAATGCGGCTTGTTTGTAAGCTCACGATTATGCTGATTTTGTAATCTCAATCATGGATCTAATAAAAAGAAAGCATAGTTCAAAACAAGTCTTTGATTTTTAAACTTGAACAAATGGATAAAACCCTGTAAAATTCTATTAAAGTATTTCTTCAATGAATCTGAAATGATCTGTGCTGCGAAAGATGGCGTAACACGGATTATCGATTAGGGAAATGTTTATAAATTCGACTTGATTAAAAATGATTTAACGGCTCCGTAAACACAACAAAGGGATTCCTGTGACAGGCATCCTTAGAAACAAATTATGGGAATGGGGAACCTATGACAGAGGTATATTGTTACACCCTACAAATAGAAACAGTGAGATTAAAAGATTTAAGAGAGGTTTAGAAAAAAACTGAGCTGAAGGGAGTTACAGGTGCTGTAAAACGACAGCAGTGAACCAAAAAAAAAAGGTCTCCAAAAAAAACTTATATATTGTAACAAAAAGAGTGCCTACCTGACCTTCAACTCGTGACCTCAAATCTCTTTTCTGTAAACTCCAATTGCTTAAATGTGCAACGGTCGTCTCCTCTAAGGATGGTATGACGCACAGCAACCATCAGATATACAAAATATTGTTATTTCATTAACTTAACCCCTGAACATAAGCTATACTAATAATATTTTTACATGAGTTTCACCTCTTCAAAAATGATCCGGATGACAGCTAGTATGGGTAAATACATGCCTCATTTACGTTCGTCTATTTACGTACAATTTATTTCTATAACTCAAATAAATTTGACGAATTGTTTGCTTGTCCGTTTGCTGGTTGCGTACTTGGTTGTAACTGTTCTCACATTAAGAACATGGGGCAAAGATCAAAATTTCCATACGCTGCATTGTGAATGCAATGCAGCGTATCCATTTCAGCAAAAGCATTTCACAAAAATTAGTTACACAAGCAGCTGGACCTAACCGGTCGCAGGGGGTTCAGTAAGCTTAAAAATAAGTGATGCAGTTTCATAAATATTTTCAGGCCAGGCTGTGATATACGAAGCGTGAACAAGCATCAGCCAACCGTCGCTCATCAAGCACCTCATGTCAACGGCGTGATCAAAGGTTCAAAAATGAGTTGCCCTAGTCTATGTTTTTGGATGAACTTATTAGATGCGAACACAGACTGGCACAGAGTAAATAAAAGTGTACGTTTTTTAAATGCATCATTTACGAAGCTTTCATGGCGGGAAAATGTTCGAGGAATGTGAATTTTTGTTCGCTTAAGTTCAAAAGCGGAAACGGGAATGTTTCTCAAAAATATTTAGTTTATATCACAAGCATAGAAGTTTAAACCGTAATTTGAACACAAGTAGTTGCTGGAAAGACTCTAACTTAGGAACAATCTATTCAACTACGCAAAGAAATACTTGAGTGAATGCGATAAAGTAGAGAAGGGAAAAAATGTTTATTAAATAATTATACGTAGAAAAACGAAGAAAATAAGTTATTGGCATTTTCTACACGCGCCTACACATGCTTCATTAATGTATAAAATAAGTTACACATTTTAATGGTTAGTTGATATTATACCAATAGGGATGCAAAAATACCACAGCTCTTCACGAGAAATTACGTTTATTAATCTCAAACGTCGGATTGTGGCTCTACCACCGACCACAGTCAGCACAACGCCCCTAAGAATTTTTTTCAATACAGGAGGGGATCGGAGAATCAGCGCAAGCATTAAAGTTAAGAAATGACACGGATTAGACAACTAGATTAGATATTAGTTTAAGCCTACCTAACAACAGGAAAGGAATTCCCCAGAGAGGAAGACACCATTGAAGATGGAATTAAGGAAACGGGGAAGCTTAGCGCAAGGTTTGTTCCCACATCCTGTGCATAGAAACAGCTAGATTAAAGAAAGTTTATGAAACAAGATGATAGTTGAAAAATAAAGTAAAATGCGCTAGTAAAATCACAGCAGTGAACCAGAACAACAGGATCCGGAACAAAACAAAAATCAATTCTATTACTATAAGAGAACTACATAACCTTCAGCTCGGACTCGCATCATCTGCCGCCTGAAAATGTGAATTCCCATACATGAAATAGTTATGCCAGTCCACCCTCCCCGTCTCCCAGGGAAGTGTGGCGTGCAGTGCGTTCACACATTTGTAGGAGAGCAATAGGGGGGCGGTCATCGAGTGAAGTAGTCGTTTTCTAACATAACAAGAAGCAGTTGATTTCTTAGTGAAAAATACTTGTTGTCTTCTAACTTAGTAAAAAATGGTTGTTTTCTAACCTGGTAAAAAATTATTGTTTTCGAACCTGGTAAAAAATGGTTGTTTTCTAACCTGGTAAAAAATGGTTGTTTTCTAACCTGGTAAAAAATGGTTGTTTTCTAAACTGGTAAAAATAATTGTTTTCTGATCTGGTAAAAAATAGTTTTCTAACCTAGTAGAGAGTAGTTGTTTTCCAACCAAATACGAAGATTGTCTTCTAAATTAATAGAAATAGTTTTCTAAGTTAACACAAAGCAGCTGTGTCCTAAGCCAGTAGACGCTAGCGCGAGTCCAAAAAGAACATTTCGCCGCCGCACGCGACACCGCAGTGCACAAGAGCCCCAACTTTTGAGCACCCTTGCCTGGCTGCCGCTGCTTTGCTGACGTCTTTTTGCCCGCTGGAAGTGACTCGAACACTGATGAAAGCAAGGAGAAAATTGAAGCGAGGCACACCGCGCACAAGTTTGCGTTTCTAACAAGCTCACTCAAGTCTAGAGAGATGAAAGCAACACAAATGCATGCGCGAGTCACGCAGGGTTTGTCACGACATTCTCAAACTACACACATCGCTTTTCGCTAAAAAAAATTTTGAGGTAAGAAAGAGAAGTAATTTGGGGGCAAAAAGATTTAAGAATAAATGTTAATAAGTGGGGAAAAATCACGTGACATTTTTTGTATTACATAGAGTACTCAGCGATTTGCAGCATTCCAATTCTATAACAGAAATCTATTCTAAAAATTGCGTGTGAGGCTTCCGCTTAAATTCGGCGCACT
This sequence comes from Platorchestia sp. MABIK, assembly GCA_014220935.1. NCBI lineage: Eukaryota > Metazoa > Arthropoda > Malacostraca > Amphipoda > Talitridae > Platorchestia > Platorchestia sp. MABIK. Next base: position 198,779 of record JACJUY010000371.1, read on the forward strand.
TGAACTTGTTAAATTGAGAACTAATTCATTCTTCCTTCAATTTTAATGTATTTATACAACGCTGATGGGCTTGCTAAGTCGTTTGAACGCTTGGTTTTCACCCTCCACGCTTTTCAACCTCCTATTTCCACGCTTAACTTCTTCTTATACCGCAGATTGAACGAGTCTCACAAATGCACGAGACAAAAAATTTTTGGGTTTCTTGGTCCAATTCATGTCATTCCCGCACACTGTATTCTGGATACAGTCTGCTACAAGTGTTACATTTCAAACAACATTTTATGCCGTTTCATCCCGGAATAATTTACAAAATTGTTTCTTGTTGATATGGAATTAGTTTTATTGGCACAAAGGGTGTAATAAACAACCGATGTTAAGATCGGTTCGAAAAACATGATTATTGCTTTTATCAAATTGAAATCATTCCTTGCTTCACTATCAACTATATTACTTTCAAAACACAGCTAACAAATAAATTCTTTGCAATCGAATTTTTCAATTAAAAGTCAGCTTTGAAGAAGCTGTCTATAAATTACCGATATCATGAACAGACGAACCAGAGTTCAGCTACTCAAGTGTATCAATGATAAACTAATTATCAATATCCCGAGCATTTGAATTAAAATTCAAGTATTATGACACTTTAATTACCAATACCATAAATAGTCGTAATAGAGTTCAAATATTTGAGTGTATCAGCGATACATAAGTTAGTAATACCATGAACGATTGCGCTACATAGAGTTCATGAATTCAAGTGCCGAATATCATGGACAGTGGTGCTAGAGATCGGGTTGTCACTGCCGACAACACGAGCGCGGTACCACACCCATCTAACCTAGGCAGGCTACGCGGAACAACCGAAGCACACTTCACCAAATTCACACTCCGAGAGAGAAATGACCTGTACGCGTTCCGCCAGCGTGAGGTCAACTTCCCTCACACTCTGATAGCCAATCTAGGCAACCAAATGGACAAGTTAAAATTCATGAAAAGGCATCAGCTCTACAGAGAATGGTCGATAAATCATTGACACGCCCGCATTCGCTGCCAGGCACGTCTAACACGATTTTCTATACTATTTCCCCTTATTTAAAAACATGGCAGCCAAGAGCAATGGAATAATGGAATGTAAACGATATGGGGAATTGCAGATTTGATTATTCAACATAATTAATAGACATAATAAATGATTATTCAACATAATAAATAAAGATAAAAAGTAATTGTTCAACATAATTCACTCAGCAGTAATGAGTTAACTTACACCTAAGAATAAAACACGCATATGCAATGAAAGGCAGTCGAAAATATCAGGGGATGATAAGAAAAGTATTCTGTTGACTAGAAAATTAATTCACTGGTTATAATGCCGCAAGAATGCGTTTAAGGCCCACTGTAGATTCAAGATGATTGTCTCACGCTAATGAGCAGTTCAGAGTACTAGCACTATCTATGAAAATTATTTCAGTCGAATATTTAGATTTTTTCGTACACTATACTCATCAAAAACTCGCTCAAATCAAAACACAAAATTGATTTAAAAACGATCGTACAAAAAAACATTAAATTTTACACAAGATTATGTTTGAGCAGGTAAAATGTATACTTATAAAATCAAGTTAAACGAGACAAACAGCAAACGGGAAACAATATGTGCAATATAATATTTGCGCAACAACTGAAGGACAAAAAGGCGAATCATGAGACTCAATTTGAGCACGTTTTAAAAATACAGTAAATATGATTCTCCAAGCACGCACATTAAATGTGCTCAAAAACATACGCCGCCCTAGAGAAACGAAAGTAAAATTGATTAATTGATGTTAGTTTTAGCCTCCCTTTCCACAGAAAAGATGTTCAAAGAGAAGAAAGAAAAAGGTACCAATTTGTACGAAGTTAAGGAAACGCAGAATATATGCACAAGATGTGTTCCCACACAAGACCCTCGGTGTATTGAAGCAATAAATTAAAAAGAAACGCAATGAAACAACGAAAAAATTGAATTAGAAAATCAGAGATGCTGAAAAACAGGACAGCAATGGATAGAAAAAAATTATTGTCTTCAACGCAGCAAAAATTCTATTTTCAACGAAAAGATCGAAGGCCTACCTAACTCTCAGCCGGGGACCTCACATTTTCCCTCTAGGAGCACTAATTCCCATAGAAGAGTTGTCTCCCTCAGAGAGGAAACGAAAGTACAGTTCATCCAGAAGTTACAAGAACTCGACAGGGCGAGGTGCGAAAGGTTGAAGCTAATGGAAAAGGAGGGCCTAGCAACGCAAGCAATGAGTAAAAGTCAGGTTATGGCGACAGAAGGAGCAGAGCTCTTCCAGTGTTGTCTGGATCAATAAGACAGTGTGTGCTGCGCTGATGAAGAGCTTGGAGCACAGAAAAATATTTGTCCCGGCAACGAAGACATGATTTTTCCGGCAAGGAAACGAGCTCCGAAAAGGCCTCGTCGCTCGCTCGTTAGATCATTAGCAACATGGCAAAATTTTTACCCTAAACAACGAGCGTTAGGAAAGAGATGTTTAATCGATTCTATTACTGAAAAATTCAGAAAAAGCGCCCCGGAATAATTCGGTTAAAAGGCGTGCCCCTGGGAAATTACCTCGCTCAGCAAAGAACCCAATGAATCGATTTTGATGCTACTAAATTGCCTAAAAATCTCGTGGTGTAAATTGTTCGGAAACTTACGCGAAGGTCAAAATTAGGGTGCAAAGTAGCAAGCAAAAAAAATTTCCCACACGGTTCAAAAGTACTTTTAGCTTTTTAATTAGAGGAAGCAGAAATAGATTACATTAACACGTTAACCGCCATGGGAGTAACCGGTGGTACATGGAGGGAATATTTATAATCCTGCTGACCGACCAGTTGTCACCAACTAAATTTTCATAAATACTTGATCAGAGATAAATGAACACACAATACATTTAATCTTTGTTATTTTCAAAATTTCTCACTACATTCGACTTGTAATTTGAGTTGAACATTGAACATTAGTTCAACTCATGGCGGTTAACGTCTTAATATAAAAACTGCAATTTTAACAAAAAGACGGCCTGCCAAACTCTCAGCTCGTAACCTCACGAAGCCCACCTGGGAATGCTATTTAGGACATAATAGTTGTCTCCCCTTGAGGGGTCTTCCGTAACATGCAGAGCTGACTTAATAGAGAATTATTATACTCATTCGGTAGGACACTAGGCTCATGACGCTTGTTCCATGAAAGCAAGCACAATAAATGCATTCCCTCCAAAGAACGGCTCAGGAATTTATCTAGAGCGATGGCGACAAACGAGCGATTCTCTCAAACAAGCCCCAATGCCAAGTGGCAGTTGGGATTCCCACGCACGTTATCGGGAATGGCAGCCATAACACGACTATTTTTAAATCCCTGCTCATCCTTCATCATGTTGTATGCTATTTTAGCGCAGAGAAAATCTTTCTTCTCATAAAATTAGCAAATTTTAGAATGCATCAAGCCTCAAATAAGATATGAGATTATCAAATGCGTGACTTATCATGTAAATCATGAAAGTGTGCATAAAAAGGTTGTCAAATAGTTAGTCATATAGTGTATAATATGCATAGTTTAGTTTATTAGTTCAAGCCTCTCTACCCTCAACCAATGAGATCCAAAGAGAGGAAGGAAGAACGCACCACTTAGTATGGAGTTAAGGGAACGTGGAATCTATGCAGAAAGGGCATAGAAACAGTGAGATGAGAAAGAAGTTCATGAAACAAGATCAAAGTTGAAGAAGAAAGTAGTAGGTGTTGAAAAAACAGGACAGCAATAAACCGAAAAAAAGTTGGTCTGTAACGAAATAAAAACCTATGTTATTTTAACAAAAAGAAAACCTACCCAACCTTTAGCTCGGGCCCTCACATTGTCCCCCTGGGAGCGCTAATTCCCATAGATACAATAGTTGTCTCCCCCTGAGGGGGACAATGTGCATAATGAATTGGAAGAATGAAGTCATTTCACAGTATTGATAAATCGCAACGTTACTTGGCCTGTTAAAAATGAAGGCATCGAGAGCATTTTAATGAAACGGCGAAATTACCTAAATAATTCAGTATGCAATAATCCTATCGCAAAGGAACATTTTTCTTCTACTCTTCGAGAGTTTCCTTACTTCGCTCAGACACACACGATGCAGCCGTTTCAGCTCCCACACCAGCCACACTTTATGACAAGATGGCGTGGAGATCTTGATCAACTCAGAGACTGCGGTTCAGACCTCGAGGTGACACCAGAAAGCAACTCGCAAAAATCCGCTATTTTTGCTTCCGTCGTACCATCAAATTACGCTGAGTGCTGAGACGATGGTACGACATTCCAACTCCCGCTGACAAAGCACTAAGTTTGCATGAATAAAGGGAAGAAAAACAAGGTTTAATTATTGCACGAGTAACAAATTTAATCAAAAGTGCGTTAACAAAACCTGGTCTTGCAAACATTGCAATTACGAACCGAGAGGAGCAGCAACATAGCAACAACTGCAGCTGCTCGCATAAAATTGAATGATAAACTGCTTCCAGCGCCGCCAGGCAGTTTTTGATCTCCTCTGGACGAAGAAAGAAAGAATGGGTCATGGAAACTTTGTTCCTGAAGTACCGCTCCTAGACTATCAAGAATGAATTTGTTCGACAAAGAGTCAGGTTCATAATTCAAACATATTCTCGTGTGTTTCTGTTATGAAAAAAGTGTGCACATAATAAGAAGCAACAATTTTACGTAAGTTTGCTCATCATGCATGCGTATTTGAAAACAGCACCATGAAGCTTGCAAGCATTCTTGTTTTGTTTGGAAGTTATTAAACTAACACATCGCTACAGCCCATGAAAATATAAATACCAATCACTAGAAAATGTGAATTGTTACCACAACTCAGAAGTTAAAACAAACTTTCTCTACAATCGACCGAGAAAATTAGGAGACCAGCCGTGCGAAATGTTCTATGGTTATGACGAGCAGCCACCGAGAAGCCAGAACGAACATGATAGCGTACGTTGCCATAGCTTCAATAAACTCGAAAAAGACAACTGGAGAAACAACATTCAACACGCAACCTTTACGTTAAAAGACTGACTTAAATGTTAGATACGGAATGTGGCTGACTTAAATACGTAATATTCCCAAAGGCAAGCAAGTACGTCAATCATTGAACAATTGCACGAATTGGCAAGCATGAATTCGCAAGACGAAAACGTCAACATTTCCATTCCTGCGAAGAAGAGAAGAAAATCATTGGTGACTCATGATTCTAGTCCAAAAGTATTTATGTTTGAATCAAAATTTAGTTACCAGAACATGGTTCACGATACCAGAAAAGCACCAGGGTAAGAGAAGTAATACCACAGATACTCTTTTCATGTTAGTGTCAAAGTCCTTACTGCAAGTCGCTTATCTTGAATATTGTTAAGCTAAACATCATTTCCTTTCTCTCATTAGACAATGAGACATTTCATCACTTTAGGGTACGCTTAGAAAGCGTCAACGATGAAAGAAAATCGGTACCATCAGGTACCGATTACAACAATGCCCAAACGTTAACAAACTTTTTCATGCTCACTAGTATTGTAGTTATACTGGGACCGGTCGACTGAATCATTTATAAATAATTAGTTTAATGATACAATGCTGGAAAAGAAATAAACTTAAAATCAATCAATTTACACGAGAAAATTGTAAAATGGATTGATTGATCAATTGAAAAGGAAACTGATATTAACATAAGGAAAAAGCAAAAAAATTACAAGTTTAAAACAAAGAAAACTAGAAAAAGTGGCAATAAAAATTTGAAGCTTTGAATATTCTCAAGAAGCAAAACTCACTGAACATCCCCTCACCCTATACACACACTAATACTGAAGAGTGGGATTTGAAGTAGCGACTTCCTCTTTGAGGATAGTCGCTTCATCCTCAATGACAACTTGGGATTTAACACTAAAATGAAGCCAAATGTTTTCAGTCAAGCAACTTATAATAAAAACTGTAAAGCGAGGAGATTGGAAAACAAATTACGATTAACAAACTAAAAAGTAACAAATGGGCAATTTAAACAAGTATTATTTCATCAAACATTTTTTTCAATTGCCATGTTGATACGTTCGTTAGCCGATAAAAATGGAGAACTCGTTTCAGACAATTGAAGCTATTTACTACATTTCATTTAGAAATAACGTGAAGACTGATGGTGGACGCGATTTCAAAAAGCATCCTCATTTGTGTCTACAACTTAACAGTTTAACTAAAACACAAGCAATTTTCGGATGCGGATTTTCTGATCCTTTGTGCAACCCCAGAGCATTGATCGCTCCGAGCTCTGCACGAATGAAATCACATTTTTTTGTGTTTGAAATTTTACCCATGAAATAAAAAAACACGCTTCTATCCTTTTTATTCTTTTACGAGCAGCGCTCAAAAATATATCATAGATTTACTCAGAACAACCCCTTTTGAAGTCTTATATCAAACAATGTTCGAATACTCATATCAAAAGAGTGCCGCAAAATATTTGAGTTCAACTGCGTAAATGGAGTGAATGAGACCTTTTTTATGAAGAGCTGCGATGTGAGCAACAAACCCCAATTATACCTAGCACACTCGCAGCATCGCTCACAAGCAAACAAAGATATCTACTACCAACCCAGGTCTTTTCAAAACCAGTTACAACTGAAAAATACTGTTTTGTTATTGTTTGATACGCATGCTGATATGCCGACATTTCCTCAGAGACGGACGTAAGTTTTGAGCGTTAATGTTCGAGTTGTAGGCAACCTGAAAGCAAATGTTTTAATAATGTCATTGCAGTGGTCACGAGCGGGGTTTTCCTATCCTTTGCATGAATATTAATCAGCGTGAAATTTTTTCCACACAGCTCGTGCACCAACGTGCAGGGAAAACAACCAATTCGACAACCAATTAGGCTATGATTGAGATCAATTACAATTGGTTCGCAGTTCATGGCATAAGAGTTGAATAAATCCACGGAGCGCAACATCCAGTTTACAATTTCAACGAGCGCGGCAGAGGAAATCGGACCAGCCTTCTGGGTTGTACAGACAGAAGCGAGTCCATTACTCCGCAGCATTGTTTTTCAAATGGAATAACGAAGAGCTCGTTTGCGAGAGGCCTGCCAGAAGCAGTTGACTATTAGGCAAAGAGTTGGATTTCACAAAGCCGGTCGGACCAGAGGCAACAGTGAGCAAATAAAGTCAAACTTAATCCAAAAACAAGACTGAAGTCAAGTGCACGAATTAGACGTTCTTACATTCGGATCAGAGAGTAGTTTTGAGTAAGGATACACTTTATAAAAACAGCAAACCAATGTACAATGCTTGTACAATTAGAACACGTTACGAAGATTCATTAATAGGATGATTTCAAACTACAAATGCTCATGCAAGTTTACGGGGAGTCTAAGCACAAAGGCTACAGAGATCAGCGGCAAAAGCATTCATTAAGCTGCAACTGCACTTGGATGATTTTTATTCAGCGTTATGAACATAGAGTTATTGGCAAAAACATTGGTGTGCACTACTTTCATCATGAAGATAGCCACTTAGTTAACATCCAGCTCAATGAATACAATTTGGATTTATGTGAACCAGAGGCACTTAATAACTCCAGGTAAACTCCTTCAGCAACTCTTTCACTGCTACCTTCCTTTTTCCTCACATCAATTGAGTTATACTCAGAATCACAATGAGACTTATGACCATAGCAGGTTCTCGTGTGTTAGAAACTTCTTCCAGTAATGCGAATCTCATAAGGGAAGGAACAAGTTGCCATGGATACTGAAGTAAAAACTGCTGCTGAACGATGGACTTCAGTGGCATGTGTATGTTAAAATTACGAGGTGTGTTGCACCAAAATGATAGTTATCATTTGAATATTTCTTCCGAAAATTGATGTAAGGATCATTTCCGAACGAAAAATTCGTTTGGAAGTTAGACGGTTTAGGTAAATCAACCCATGCCAATCCTCGGTCAACGTTGAGTTGCTGATAGCGTGCTGTACAGAGCCATAAATTGAAGAAACAATTAAGCCGTGACGCAAAAAAAAGAGAAACAATGTCGTTTCAATCAAAATAAAATTGAATTCACTTTAACAAAATTACACAAATCGAAGAAAACACAGTGTTCTGATGAAGAAAATACCGTTATTCATTTATTATCAAAACATCGTAAAAAAGTCATTGAATTGTCCCGTAAAAAGGCAAGCGATAACAACGCGACGTATTCATTTGACCTCAGAATGACTGTGGCACAATTTCACGAACTGACGGTCTAGTTTACAAGCTAGAATGCAACATAATTACACAAAGACAAAATTCAATCCACAAAAATATACGACAGCCAGAACATCACTTATCTAAGACGAAGCCATCTTTGGCCCACTGTACGTTGCTGATTTTATAAACTTTCGGTCTAGTTTACAAGCCAACTGCTAATTACAAAAAGACAAAATATAATCCACAGAAATGTACGAAAGCCGGACGATCACTTACTAAAAACGAAGCCATCTTTGGCCCACTTCGCGATGCTGATTTAAAAAACTGACGGTCTAGTTTACAACCTAACTGCTAATTACACAAAGGCAAACTGTAATCCATAGAAATATATGAGAGCCGGAAGATCACTTACCTAACACAAAGCCATCTTTGGCCCACTGGACCCGGCCGCCCTGGTTGCCGACTTCACACTTGAGCACCGCTGTGGTGCCCTGCTTAACTTCGAGGTCCGACGGTCGCTTTCGGAAGTGCTGCTTCTGCTGACACTCAACTGCACACGACACAGAAAAATTCGCATTAGCTAATGGAAAATCTTAACCAGAAAAAATAGCGAAATAGAAGTACAGATTAGAGAGGATAGCAGAGTTGAAACGATCATTCGATAGATAGGTCTGAGGAAATAACATCTACAGACAGTGAGACTGATTAGATCAGAAGTTAGTTCAAACATCCCTAACCATAACAAAGATGTTCTGGAAAGAAGAAGGCCGCATTTGGTAGCGCTAACTCCCATAGATACAATAGTTCTATCCCCCTGAGAGGCTCCAGACTGCGAGTCGAGGTGACAACACAGTAATCTAAAAAAATAACTGCTGATGAATGACATGCCCACAAGAAATGTTAGATTAAATGTTAGCTTAAGCCTGTTTAACCGCAAAAAAGCGCTCCAAAGAGAGAAAGGCACCATTTAATATGGCGATAACGGAACGCGCAATCTAAGCAGAAAGGGCATAGAAACAGTGAATTGAGAAAGAAGTTTATTTTGCAAGATAAAAATTGAAGAAGAAAGTAGTAGGTGCTACAAAACAGGACAGCAGTGAACCGAAAAAAGTCGTCCTTAACATAACAAAGTACATTTTATTCATACGAAAAGAAGACCTACCTAACTCTCAGCTCGGGCCCTCACACATTTTTCCTCAGGGATCGCTAATTCCCATAGATACAATAGTTGTATCCCCCCTGAGGGGATCGATACTCACAAGAAAGGCAGATAATCAGTATACCGAAACCTCTTTCTTCCAAAAGGCGTAAGTACATTGAATTACGCAAACAATTAAAAGAACGAATCCTAAACAAAAAATAAACATCGCCTTGGATCATTGGATCGTTCAAAGGCTCCTGAGAAGAACATATTAAAAGTAATGCCGCCATGGATAAGCTCAGGTTTGGCCATATTTCCCTCGAGTAGGCTATGCACTCTCGTAAATTTCTCGTAGGCAAAACTCATCTATCACTTGAAACACCTCGACAAGTTATTTTCGTAAGAGCACTTAACACACAGCGTGTGGTGGCAGCACAGCATCCGGCGGCGAGTCCTGCAAACACTCACGTGAGCCTCGGCCGCCTGCACTAACATCCTTCTGTTGCTCCTAACCTCATAAAACAACTTTCAAGGAGAACGCCGAGCACCATCACAGAAGAACAGTTCGCTTCTTATCGACAGTGCAGTACAGATGAAGTACTAATCAGATAGATTGAGAACTGAAGCCTTCCCGGGTTTGAAGATACGGAAACATGCTAAATTGCTGGCGAGAAAACGGATATTTTGCTGAGTCTTCTTGAAAATTTCGTCGGAAAACACCTGTGAAGAGGCTGATAACGAGATCATGTTTGCAAACGAAACCTTTACTGTTGCAAATGACTTCATTACCATCAACTAAATTTCGATTATTTTATTACAATGCGAGATATCTCACAAGGATCATTGCAGTGGTTTACATTCAAAATTCAGGATTATTGGCTGTCATTAGATGATGCAAATAACTTCACACTGGAAATCTGGCTAAAGTACAAGCAAATACGTAAAATATTTGGACCTATAAAATCCTTCACAAACAGTTCTTCACTCGCTTAAAGACAAAAAAAATCACCGTAACCTCTAACAAAAAGAAACATACGGTAACGATGTAGGAAGCGATCAAACGAAGACATTCCTCAGCACTTACGACCAGTTTCCTATAGGAAAATCGCACCATTTCAGCGAACGCAAGATTTTGAGAATCATCGCCATAGACCACGACGTCGCGCGATCGTTTCAGCGACAGCCGTAGCAAGTCACGGAAATTTCACGGCGCTGCGGCCAGAATCTGCGGAAACCATCGCCTGATAGCCTTAATAATAGTCGGCGCCCCAGAAGAGAAACCGCATATGAACGCCTTAATTGTGCTGCAACTCTGGCCACAGGACAGGAGACTTAAATTTCTGCAAAATATAAACTTGACGTTGTTCATAAAAACGACCAAATTTGATAAAACTTCGAGTTCCCGAAAAGTTCCTCTTGTGATTAATTTCAATATAAAACTGATCTAATGAAATTCTACAGATCACTTGCATGAAAAGAGTCAAATGACGAATTTATGATACGACACAGAAGTAAACTGCATCAAAGACTCTAGAACTACAATACAGAACTACTTAATCACAAAATGTAGACCAGAACACAAGCTCTGTGTTTCCAAGCCCTAATCATTCCTACACAGATGACAATTTTTCAAATCAATGCAGATGCGCAGTGCCAAAGAAAATTTCCCTAACCTTAGTAACACACAAACATATTACGCGTTCCTGAAAACGAGTGAAATTCCAGTGAGTAATTCAGATTACACACACAAAAGTCTCTAACAAGAAGAAACAAAATGAACCACTGCTGTGCCCACTATCGTTTCACAGACGCAAAACGATCACTACACGTACTAGAGCGGTCACTTGCACGGTAACAGATGACAGAAGAATTGAATGCTGGAGGTATTTCACAAATGACAATTTCGAACGCGAGTAATGCGCAAACAGAAATGAGATCACCGAGGTTGGTGTAAGCGAAACCAAACACCAGCAGCAGTTTGGCAGCAGGTTTAACACGACCCCAAAGATAGCGAAGCTGAACTTCTTTAAACAGGTAACGCGTGTCTTGGAGGTAAACAATGGATACACACACCTGCCCGCGCCAGACATCATGTCTAAACACACCTACAGTGGCTGAGGTCTTCACGATCGTCTCCTATTATCACAGGGCCCCGTTGCAACTGAGAGGCTTTAGTAAAACTGCTTTATAGCTGAAGCGTCCACGTCACAAGGTTGGTGCATTAACACATGGCTAGTTTAAATTTAGCAACTGAATGGAATTTTATGGGGGAAAAAAGGGGACTAAATTCCTCCTTCATATTTTCTCCGATTCTTATGGGAGAATTATGTCATGGCTAAAATAACCACTAGTGGTATCCAAAAGTTTACTAATCTTTCACTCATTGTTCAACATTGAAAGTATGTTGCCCCAAGAATTCCAAGGCTTGTAAATCAAGAAAATAAAATTTCCTCTAAATATCTATTCATGTTAACAGAGAAACGTAAAAGTGCAGATAAAACCAAAGGTACGCATTAACGGCTTGAACGCTTACGGAAACAAATGTGTCGAAGAAAAAATCTGGCTAGCAGGAAGTATCGAAAACTCACCATGACTGACACGATGGATGTAACGAAAAAAATGGCATGCCCGCTTGCATCGCCAAACAAAAGGATCAACTCCCAGTGAAAGTTAGACAATGGCTTCCCAGGCTTCGCTAAAAAGGCTGTCGCACAGACCAGCGGCAGGCGCTCGCTTCGCTGGAAGCCGCAGCTGTACGATCTCTAAAGGGCGAGAAGTGGCGTTAAAAGCAAAAGCGTGTTGCCACGGCAGCATCACCTTAAGATACCGATTTTATTCGCAGTTCTGGCTCCAAAGAAGTACATCGTAAGAAGTTAAGCCTCGAAGCAAATTAAAAACAGTGTCTGATAAAGTATAGAGCCGAGAAAACACCAGGCACAACAGTGCACTCTAAATTTGGAGGAGAGGTATGCCGTAGTGGGCTACAATCAAAATTTAATGCTAGAATCGAGTACGTGACGTAAATAGGGAGTTAAAACGAAAACACAGCGACGTTCGAGCCAGTGAGTCAAATTTCAAAGTGAAAACTCGGTTCATGTTCGGAAATGTTTGCCATTAACTAAATCAAATTAGCTAAGTAAACTGGGTTATGTTTATCAGATGTCGGTTGACTGCTTAGAAAAAATACCACCTTGCAACACGAAGCTTGAAAGGATGTACCTTTGAACACACAGCAAATTTGCTACAATTTATCTACGATGAACTCGAGTCCCCGAAGAATTTGAAACTGTCGGAAAGCTATGAGATGCACATGAAATTAATTGAGATAGAAAATACAGCACAAAAAATACGAGGACCTTGGTAACATGAAAAATCAATGGAGACTTTTAGAAACCTGCTGCGATATACGGATGGGTGAAACACTTTTTTAATGCCCAAAATAACCCGAGAAATTGTTCCACCTGGCAAAGTTTATGAAGTGGCAATGTTTGCGGGGCAGGATCATTTGAGGTAGATTTGGTGAAACGCGCACCGATGTAAGGCAAACTTCAGGGTAAGTTTAAGGTAAGTTTGGGGTAAGTTGTGCCATGGCAGCCTGAGATTAGGGGACGCGGCACACCAAACTTTGGCTCTTCCGACCAACTGGCGCGAGGTTTTCGCCCCAACCATTTCTCAGTGAGCACAAATAATTCCCGCAGAGCCTGACCAAACAAACTGTGTTTCCACAGTCCTCCTCCTTTCTCTGTATGCCTTCGAATGAAGGCGGGATGCTTCAGTTCAGCGTCGCCGGCCAACGCCTTGTAATGAAACGTGAAAATAAATGAGACAACACCGAAACTTTTACCTAACAAGAAGACGCATCGTTCCCTGTGGGGCTGTTCATAACAATATGAACTGAGTTTGCATGTCTGCTTCAGGAGCTTATGAGGTGACGGGAAAATTGTGAGTACAGTCACACTGCGAAAGTAAAATAAAGTGGTAAATAAAATCTCGATGCAGGTCTAATGAAAAAACTTCAAAAACATTTTCTACCTGCGTCCTTATGTACAATTTGACGCACATAAACGCTCCTCAGTATAACGCATAACTTTCAACCATGCCAATACACGGCCCTCGTCGATCGTAAATTTTAACATGCACATAACTGCATTTCTAATTCTTGAAACATTTTAACAATTTCCGGTTTCATTCACGTAGATTTATCATTCAAACTTTTTCATTGAATAAAAAATCAGAAAACTTTCACTACAATCCTGCTGTGTGGACTGTTTGTAGAAAATAGCACTCTCGTCATTTCCTACCAATAAAGGGAAGAATAAACTTCACTTTAATGTTATTGTGAGTGTTTCAAAGGCTGATGGGTGTCAGTTCAAACACAAAAGTGAACGTTTCTAAACAGAAAAGAGCTGTAATTGGTAGGATATCACGGATAAAATTGGAGTGTTAAAGCACCTCAAAATAGCCGTCATTAGAAAATTAAACAGTGAACTTTGGACGAAAATATTGTATTATATCAACATCCATTTTCATAAGTCGAGGATATTTTCTACAACTTAATGTGTGGCGCTCATGTTCAAATCTTAAAAATACCTAGAAGTGATGTACTGAAAATCAAATCAAAATATTCTTTTCAGTGCCCAGAAAGTATCCAAAATTGCGATACCAAAATTGGGAGACATATTTAACACATTAAAATCTCCAACAAATACCTCGAAGTGAAGCGTCAAGACACTCATTCAAATCTCCGAGTAATACCTTGAAGTGATTAAAGCACACATTTAAATCTCAAAAAATACCTTGAAGAGGTTGAAGCGCATATTCAAATCTCCTACAAAAACATTGTTACTTATTAGGATACATTTGAATATCCCGCAATTACTTTAAAGAGATTAAGGCACACATTCAAATCTCCAGCAATTACTTTTAAGAGATAGAGGCACACATTCAAATCTCTTGCAATTACTTTTAAGAGATAGAGGCACACGTTCATATCTCTAGCAACCACTTTCAAGAGATTGAGACCCACATTCAAATCTCCAACAACTACTTTCAAGAAATAGAAGTACACATTCAAATCTCCAGCAATTACTTTTAAAACATTGGAGCACACATTTAAATCTTTCACACTAATCCGCAAGAGGAGAGAAAACGGGGCGCGCTGCAATGGCGACATTCAGCGCACGCGCGAGCGCGGCAAGTTGGAGACACACCTGCCTGGCTACGCTTCAGAACTTGAGCAGCGACTCAGAGCGGCACACGTCGACGCTCTCCAGCATAAACTCGCAACTTTGGCCGCTGTCAAACAAAAGAGTGGGCCAAGAGTTGCTACAGCTCCAGGAAAACCAGGCCTGAATTTCATCAAACGGGAACGCTATATTTTGATAGAGGGCTTTTGGCTTGCTGCAAGGAAGCCTAAGGGAATGATAATGTGATGATTATTGTTCATTTTGGGGATTCTACAGCTAGGAAGACAATTAGTTTTAGGGCAATGAATCGTTTAATTTGTGAAAAATGTTATAAATGGCGAAGAAAATTTTTAAAGCAATCTGAAAATAAATTACTTCAAAATTGAGCTAAAATACTCGAAAGAAATGATTGAACATTGATTCTAAATCAATAGTTTCAAAACATTACGTTTAATATAATTGAAATTGAATGAGAATACCGCATCCGACCTTATTGAAAACAAATATTACTTCAGCCAGGTAAGCCCTAACATAATTTTCTGTTCCGGATAAAATCGTAACGTCGTTCAAAAAAGTGGAAACAACACCACCCCTCAGTTTGTAAGGCAAATATTCGTTCGAAAATAGTTGAAAAAAGTGATGAAAAGATGAAAAATTGAAAATAAAATTCAACAGGGCAATTTCGAGCAAGCCAACAAATTATCACAATATTTGTGTCAGCGTGAATTTCAAATTAAAAAATAAATTTTCCAACAATGTAAGTTAAAGTTGAAACCCAAAACCCGGGAAAAGAGTATTTTCCCAAACTCAGTAACGTGAGAATAAATATGAAGACTTGGAGCAGTTAAATAAATACTTCTAAAAAATTTAACTCGGACTTTCAAAACACGGAATCAATTGTATTTCTCAATATATTCATAAATTCTCAAAGAAGTTTTTTTCGGAGCTTTCATTTTCAGTTGTAATGTGAGGGAAAGTAATTCAAATCTTCAATTTCAGTCCCGTGGAGTTTTCCAGAACTCAAAGCTCTTGGAAGAAAACGAGTTACCGCTGAAGAAAACGGAAAGCCCACAGCATGTGTGGGTGCGTATCGAACAACCACAGACAAGTTTATCATTACTTTCTGTTCAACAAAACTTTCACAACTATATTTTACACTTATCAAAACAATAGATAACTAAAATTAAATCATTTCATGATCGTGCAATAGCACTTCTTAACAGGCCTTAATTTGAATAAACCAACAGATATCTTTCCATATTCAACGTATTTACAGGAAGTAATTTAAAATTCATACCCTTTCAGAAATAGGTGGGTGTATACCAACGCAGTTTCCATAGTAACAAACGTCAAACGATGGCTTGCAGATATTTTTAACACAGTGCGCTGAACAAACTACATGAAAAGTTCAGTATTTGTGACGATGTTACCTCGAAGTGAAGGCGTGACTAAAATACTGGGACGCTTAAAATATGCAACAAATAATATATAACTTCAGCGCACTCAACCCTTTTCTATTACTTATCGAATCACATCATTTTTGATCATATTTTCTCTCCCGTCATAGATACCACAGGATTTGACGCAAAATTTCCCTTCAAGCTTCCATCAAAAACGCCCTTGATTTTAACAAATGTTGCACAACGTCCAGCTCGAAACAGAGACAAACAAACGTTAATTTTGAGTCAGCAGCTCGGAAACACTTGTATTCGGAGCGATGTTCCCTAATGTGGCCAGTATAAGACATTGAGGCATAACGACCGAGATGCAGGAGTTGAGTTGCATGGTTGGGACCCATCTGGCAGAATCGACGCTCCGGCGGCAGCGGCGACGCTCACTCAGCGAGATTGACGTCTCTGCAAAAATAGCCATCGGCAATAGGCGCCGCGACAGATTTTGCACAACGAATGGCCAGAAACTAAAGTGCACAGAACTTTTGAAGCCTGTTTGTATTCTTGCCGGGACCAATACGACATGAGACAGATACCCCAAGTCTCGAATGCAGATGTGAAACTTTCTAGGCACGTCTGCTATTGGTGAGGTATACGGCTGAGAATTTTTGAAGGGAATCAGATATGAAAAATCAAAATTTGAATTTTGAGATATTTATGAGATTATTATTTAATCCGACGCACCTGTACCTCTGCAAATAACGGTTGTTAGACAAGAAATAAGACAAGAAACTTTAAATTCGGTTATTCTACACCTCAATCTCATAGGAGGAAAAGGTTTACTCAAATATGGCGAATATTTTTCCTCAGTAACAAAACAACTAGTGGAAAATTCTCAGTTGGAAGACATAAATTTATTTGTGTCTCGTTAAAAGTGTGCACATCACAGAATGAACGTTTCATAATTGTGTAAGTGAGCATAATTTATTCTCAATAGATTTTGCGAATAATCATTCACCTCATCAACCAAAATGCAGAAAGCCCTAGCGATATTTATCACAGTTCTAAACTACTGGACAATACGGGACAAATGTCCATCGAAGAAAATAATACAGAAAAACATTTTCAGTTAGATGTGAAACATAAAAAACGTCAAGCGAATGGAGCGCAAAACCACCTTGCAGTAGTGCGGTGAAAATGTCCCATCACTTCACGGGTAAGAGTGCAAATATTTTCTCGGTTTACAGGGAGAACGGTTTCGCGTAACGGAACGCTCAATTAAACTTTTCGCTCTAGTATAAGGGCGAGGAATGCGTGTTCTGTACACGAATGACTGCCACGGACAAAGTGTCATGCCATTTCACGGTAAATCTGTCCCAAAACTCGGGGAAAGAGCAAGCAAGACTCAACAGAGTCCAAGACCCTAACAGGCAACGGTATTTCCCTTAACTTCGTCTACCGTCGGAGCTAGGAGGAGCAATTTCAGCAAGCCGAGGCACCTTCGAATAAATAGCGCGGCGATCCTGCGCTATCCCTCGATTGCTTTTAATCGAGTGAGCTGCTATCCGAACGTCAGTTAGAGAGACACATCCTCGCCGACCACGGTAAAATTGGCACCAATTCTACGTTCTCTATCCGGCTCTCGTGGAATCAAGAGGAGACGACTTCCAGTCCAAATAAAAGTATTGTTTTCCAGGGTCACCCTCAGGGCATCGTATTACTTTTTCCAATACTGAAAACGAGAGAGAAGTCGCCAATTGCTACAACAAGGGCACTCCGAAAAGAGGCCAAAACTCTTGAAAATTCAGCGCGTAAACAGCGAAATGCAGACAAATCTGTAACCTTCCGCTAATGAAAACATGACGGCAAAGTGAAAAAAATTCATAGGAAATTTGTAATCGATAAAAATGAAAACACTCTTCAAAAGTTTACCGAATGAAATCAGGTATAACAAAAATTAACACGACATCTATGAAACTCTTCATTTTCAAATTAGGCTCTTATACCAGAATACTAATTAGCACGAAATCAACGTTCACTCAATCACAAAATAAAATTGCAATACATGTAATTTCAAGTTTCTCGAACTGAAACAAAAACCTGAATTGAAGTACACGTGTAGACACTGAATAACTAAACCAAACTGAACAGTAAATTTGTGACACATAGTTTTGCAAGCTACCTTCAATTTAGTTAGTTGAAAGGGTATGCAGAGAGACGACATTAGTGCGTATTTTTTGATTGCATTTACGAATGAAATAACCGTAAGATACTTTTATGCCTCAAATTATATTTACGTATCAAGTTAATTTTACAATTTATATTTACATTTCCTTTTACACTAACGATTGTATTTGTATTTTTTAACGATTGTATTTACACTAACGATTGTATTTGAATCATAAAACAGACAACGTAACAACTTACATTCCCTGATTAATTTGCATTAATTTTGTACTAATTTCATATTCATTTTGTCAAGCACACGAACATACATAGCATATAGCTGTAAGTTTGCGTTTTTCAGGAAATTGTGGATTATTTTGGAGCCGAGTAATCCCACTGCAAATGACAACCTATCGACCATGAAACTCAACGCCAGATTCCACGCACCAGTGAAATGAAAGGAAAATTGTTCGAACTGATGGAATATAGGAATAAAATAATTATGATCAGGACATTTGATTGCCTCAAAAGGCGTTAGTAAAATCATTGTCAGGTTGTGTGCGTAATAAATCTTACGACCCAAGCAGTGTGAAGAGAAAGTTAATAAATAAAAGTTATCCAATCCACAGCACGATTGAATTGCAAAACCCATGTTTGAAACCTATTTTTTAATATCTGTTTCCTCTTGAGACATGAAGAAATAATTTAGCCACAACTTACCGAATTGAAAACTTGAAACCTATGAAGTCAGTCGGAAACAAATTAACTTTTGGGACAAAATCCACGTCCAACGATTATCACTTTTGACTTTGATTCCCAACATGAAGTCTTCAACACTGGAAAGAAATACGCGCGAACTGATTTTACGAAAAAAGAGTAAAACCAGCGCCGAAACCTAAAGCACACATGAACTTCTCAACGCATTTGTTTTTATGTTTGGTATCCGACAGCCCTTGATTCAAAATTTGGACAAGGAAGTGAGGGGCCTGAAAAGCATCAGAAAGGTTGACGAGAAACGATGTCTCGAGAGGCAAAAGCCCATCTTGCTCAAAATGCTAGGAACAGCCGCCGCTCCCACACCCAGCACTTGCTCGATGAAGATTTGCATATCAGAACAGAAGACTGCAAACCGCACCATCGAGGAGGTCCGTAGCGAGACGTCAGCGCTCACAGTCTACAAGCTGGAAAATATTCAGAATGATGTGCAGAGAGTACAATGGACTTCCCTTGAAACTTGGTGCGCTTTGGATAAAGGAACGATTTCAAGATTTCGTGAAGTATTAACAAGCCTGAGAGATTAGCTCAAGTTTGACTTCCGCGTCTTCCAAAGAGAAGTTTGGCTTCTGAGAAAAACAAACGGTTTTGAAAAATGAATTGCCGTAAGTCAATGAAAAATTGTAAGTCTATGTCGCAAGCAGTAAACATGAAATTACTGTTTTTCAATTATCCTAGGAGGTTACGAAATTTTTGAACATTCTGGAAAAAAAAAGAATTACAAAATTAGAACACCATCAAATTGCAGAAGAAAGAAACACAAAGGCAATTCATGATGCAAATTTACGTTTTTACCTACCTTAATTTACTCTATAGCAAAATGATTTTCCCATTAATAGTAGAAAAGCTGTCAAAAACTCTATCCTCACTCCCAAAAGAAAATGCTTTCATTTCATCAAATAAGCAAACAACACGAACCCTTCTTATAAACGCCAAAATTAAAGGCAGAATGTCTTAACCCCGCACTCATGTTTCTGGTGCCCATTATTCTCAATTAAAAAAGACGAAGATACCAAGCGGAAAAAAGGGACAATCTTATTTAGTATCCGCGCATTGAGCAGAGAAGCCAGAAGAACAGACCCAGCTCTCTAATTATAATTCTCCTAAATCGCGACCATTCCGGTGGCACAGACCCTCGACTTGGCCAGGCTCCAGCTACCCAAAGCACTTGCATTGGGCTCTCCGCAAGGTGTTCCGTTCTTGCCTCTGCACCAAGTTTATACTTCCTCAGCCAAAACCATGAATGCAAGCAACAAATGGTGCTCATAACAGGGTAAAATTATAGCCCGCCGTTTGAAGCTGGGCTCAACTTCAGGAAGTGTTTCTTAGTTCACTTGGGCCTAATATGAAGCCAGGGTTGAGTCATTTTTCATTCCAACGCATTCTCAGGCGAACTGCTTGTCATGCATGCTCGAGGTATACGACAACCGATACTTTCCAAGTAAATACAAATTAACGTATCGGAAACAAGAATATGAAGCGAATGCACTTGTTTCTCAAAGCAAATTTCATAAATGAAAACACGACCAAAACTCTCAAAAGGAAGCAGATTTTCATGC
>JACJUY010000371.1:219312-232391 GCA_014220935.1 Platorchestia sp. MABIK
TACGTAACCCGAAGGAATTATAAAAACAAACGTTCAGTTCCTACGTAACCCGAATGGATTATAAAAACAACTGCCCGGTATGTGCGCAACTCGAGGTAAGTACGGCAGCAAACCACGGTGTGTTCGTTTTGAAGTCAACAACATTTCGTGCAACATTGCACGAAATTTAGAGTATTTAAAACGAACATTTCATGGAACATTTTTAGTCGTGTTAATCACAGATTTTGAAATGCTAGCTACCAACTGGAAAAACTTAAAATTTTTCCAAAAGGAAGTCAGAAATATACACGCATCATAGAAATGCTAGCTTTAATGAGCAAAAAAAATCTGTCAATAGATAATTAGCAAAAGTTTTGTTAATCTATCACGCCAAAGAAATTCCTTGAATCAGACACGCGTTTCACTGAGCAAATTTTTAAGAAAAATCACGATAATTACGTTAAAATTCGACACCGAAATCCTAAATCCCATAAACAAATACTGGAGTCCGAACTCCCCAATATTAGCATGAGACGAAGTAGAGCCAGTTAGGGATCAAGAATTAAAATTAAAAATTACAACTAATTTTAATTTTAATTAAAATTTAATTAAAATTAAATAAGAATTAATTAAAACGAGGAAACATAGAATTATTTGAACAGACGAGGCCAGATACCCGAAATGAAATTGAAGAAAAAAATTTTAGAAGCAGTCTCAAAAGTAGGGCCTTTTCTCAAACGCGAAGCGCATTTGAAAATTCGAAACTCAATTACTCTCCGAGAGCTGAAGCTTTATTCTGCATAATTTAGCATTTTCAACACCAGATACAGGTATCTGGCCGCGGAGACGGTGATACAGCACAATAATTTTTTTAAAATTGAAAAAAAGGATATTGAAATACGATGGTCAACGCCCTTTTGGAAATCTTTGAGCCCGTTTCTTACGGGCCTGAGTTTTAAGTATTAGGGATTAAAAATACTTATTCAATTGTCAATTAACAGGAGATGTGCGAGTAAAAAGTTTTAAAATATGAATTAAGTCTCGACGCATTAATTCTTATAAGAAGAATAAAAGGCTGAAAAATTCATCTATCATCACATATGGTACATTATCTACATATAGCCACTCGTTCACAGATATAAAGTAATACATCGTATTTTACACCTATTTCTAAACACTAGGTATAGTATATAAAATTCATAAAACAATCTGCTACATAGAAAATTCAGGAACATAAACACTGAAGATAAAGAAACATAGTCGGCCTTTTTTTTGAATGGAGAATTGAGTAAAATTTCGTAGCAAATTCTGGGGGAATATTATTTCGCACAAAATTTTCATTCTTTCACACTATTCTACGAAATAATAATTGAAAAATGAAGTAGATGTAACACTTATATAATAGAGCGAACAATAAATAAGTTTCAATCATTAATAATAAATCAATACGCCAGTAACGCTAATCTTATATACAGACAAACTATTTGCGTTCTTAAAAATTCAAAAGCCAAGAAACCAGACAATTTAAAATTACACTTCGCCTGAGTATAACAGTATCTTTTCAATGTTAATTGGTTTCATGAATGATTAAATTTAACGTTTCCGTATTTACTGGAATTAATGATCCGTGAATGAACTACATATTCAGCCTATTTCCTTCTTGGATGTAAAAACGTTTATCTTAATAATTCGGGGAAAGCGGAAGAATTTTACTCCTTACTACATTGTGTCCATCATGAATCGACCAGTTTTTCTCAGAAAAAATATTCTGCTGATTAATTAACTCTAAAAGCATATCTGCGCTTCCAACAACAATTTCAACGAACCAAAATATCGAGATATACCCCCATAATGAAAGATGGATTCATCAAAGATGGTTCCTATCAATAATCTGAATAGAAGCGAGCTCATCAAACAGTTGCTGCTGAAGACTCGCTACGTAAAACTAACAGGGAGAAAGGAAGGGAGGCTGTCTCCTCAAACAATGACTACAAAGGAGAGCCCGGTCGAACACACGCATTCGGAACCAGTGATGCAGTTCCTAGAGTTCGGTCACGTGCCTCATCCGGCTCTGTGTTACACACGCACATTATTGACACTGTGCAAATAAAACAAAGGAAATAGAGAGGACTTTGACCGAATGATGAATAGCTTGGATAATGGGTAATAACGGAACGCAATGAGGCTTCCGAGCAAACACTCGTATGAGAGAAATACGTCCTGCCCTGGACAACACGGCCTCATAAACATGAGACACGTGCTGTACAGCTCGCCGTCAACATGTTCCAAACGAATATTGCAGTGTCCTGGGTAACCAAATGGCCCATCGATATTCCGACGACCGCTGTTAAATCTGCTCCAAGAGGAGAGAATGACAGTCGTGAATCTAATAACGCAACTTGCGAAAGAGAGCGGCACAAAATTCAAATGCTAAATTAAAAGACGCTTAAATAATAATAATTATTATTATTAGTTAGTTTATTATTATAAGTTAGTTTAAGCCTCCCTTTCCGCCACAGAGGCGATCCAAAGAGAGGAAGGAGGAAAGCACCATTTAGTATGGAGTTAAGGGAACGCAGAATCTATGCAGAAACGGCATAGAAACAGTAAGTTGAGAAAGAAGATTATGAAACAAGATCAAAGACGAAGAAGAAAGTAGTAGGTGCTGAAAAATAGGACAGCAGTGAACCGAGAAAAATATGGTCCTTAACATAGCAATAACATTTTATTTCAACAAAAAGAAGGCCTACTTAACTCTCAACTCAGGCCATCACATTTTCCCCCCAGGAGTAAAGACGCCTAAAACTCAGAAAAGGAATTATGAGATACATTCTGGAGGAACTGAAAAATTAAAGCTATTTCAAAACGATTTCTATGACGTAAATTTGGGCCACAGCATTTCCTGCGTATAGATTTGCATTGAAAAACTTCATTAAACTATACACAGAACACCACGGTGAGCATCAAAGCTGCGTTAATACTTGACCAACATAGATATTATCTCAACATTGAGTTCAGCTTCTGACGAAGTTCCCAGAGGTTGGCAAAGAACATCAATCGCAAGCAGACCAAAAACATCAAATTAATTTCGGTGTTCCTTCCTTGATGACGCATATTCCGAAGAAAAACCTTGCCCTAATTAGCCGACCTGAAGGCAGAATAAAAGACGCAAGATGGCCGAGGAGGAGGAGGATCGAGACAAAGCTTTAATAAATATAGGTCTGAAACTGGGAAAATATTAAACGTTATTATCGCCTCGGCCGTTGGTAACATCCCCCCTCTTCCACATACGGAAAAAAGTAAGGGTGCACGTTATGTTTCGTGTGAGAAACTGAAAGCACCATGTAGCACATTGTCGTATATTAAATGTTGCTCCTTTCATGATATGCAAAAATGATACGAGTGAACTTACATCAATTGTGTAATGGCTGTACTTTGCATCTCCATAGAGCTGAGAAGCGAAAAATTACGCACTCAACAACGACTTGATCGAACTAACAAAATATGAACTGAATTTAAAAATTTATTCGCAGTTGGAAGCTAAAGATCATCGTTTAAACTAAATTTTAATACCAAAATAAGTGGAGTGAGAACACCGATACACGAAAATCAATTTTGGCCTTTAGTTTAGGCACACAAAAACTTCAACGCTAAGAACGTCCATCGCAACCTGAATCAGAGCAAGAAATAAGTTTCCGAAAGAAATAAACGAAAGGTGAGCCAGGACTCATCCTTAAAGCAGAGAATTGATCTCGAAATTTGGTGCATGGGTCTATGCTTTTCCAAATTATTGAAAAAAGTAATAGAAAATGCATAAATGCTTGGAAAGAAACATCGTTGATGGTAAAACATTAATTAATATTTTATCGTCACGTATTCCATGAGTAACTTGTGCGCGGAAATGGCAATCAAAGGCAATCAGCTTGCGCTATAAAACAACTGTTTTAAGTTGTTAGGATCAGTCCTTAGAATCAGTCACCTTAGAATCAGTCACCTAATACTAGTGTGTCTATTGCTACCAAACCCTTAATCGGTTGCATTTAAAACTTCTTTACAATGAACCAAATAACCATTAGTTCCGAGATTCCTTTAGTACTGAAGTTTTTTCAAAACAGATTCGAATCATTTGAGTTTAAGTACACATACATCTCTCTTTTTAAATATATATATATATATATATTCACAACAACAATATGAGTGATACAGAAAAATATGTTCATTATTTTCTCGAAGTGTTTCAGGCACTGCGGTGCCAGTTATAAAACCAACTATATTACACTAGCCGTGAGAAAATGCTAAATTCGTTTGCTTAATTGTACTCTACACACTGTATAAGTACATAGCATATCACAACCGTTAATTTTTTCATCAAAATATTTTTCTCTCAAATGTAAGGCATATGGTTATTGAATACTTCATAGTAAGGCACTCTTCAGAGGAAAATTTTTTTCAACTTCCATTTAAATAGTGCCAGAAAATAACATAAAAATAAAAAATAATACGCGAATAAAATATGAACCTCCTTCTCGAGTAATTAAATTATTAAAAGCAATACCATTTAACACCTATAGCTAGTAGCAGAACACGGAACGTCACTCGAACATAGTTTTGGTTTCAATGATCAACCGACGTCATGCAATCAGACGTGAAGTCTAAAAAAATAAACATGGAACTCAATATTGTCCGACAAATCTCATCATAAAGTCAGCGATTTCTTTCCGAGCCAAGAATTTGCCGGCTAATAAAAACAATCACCAATTTAAAACGTAAGGTTAATTATTTGACTGATAATACAACTAAACTTTCATCTGAACGGAAACTTGTAACGCTTGGCTAGCCTGGATCGGAGCGTCGCATAGAATGTTAGTTCCCGCGGTCGCGGACAACAAAAAGCCACGCTCCGTGTTTTCGATCCGTCGACTCCGGAACAAAAACTCGATCACTTGCTTCATTCCCACATCGACTGACTACAATTGGGTGGACCGGTGATCTTCGGTCTTGAGAAACGGAGGGAGATCGAACAGACAGAGTCAAGAGAAGAAACAGGCGTCTGAGTCTCTAAATTGGAAAAGCTCGCACAACAAATGAAATGTAACATTTTGAAAGTTTATCATGAAAGTTAGGAAAATTTTCGGGTTGAAAATTTAATTATCTACCTGAAAATGTGATCTGTTGTGTACAGTTAAATATTCCTTGAATATTTTTACCACCACTTGGACAGAATATTTTTATGCACATTACATTCCATACGACGTCACAAGTGAAGTGTAACAACAGATTCCAATACCGAAACTTTCATGTCACTGAGAAGCATTCATGGCATTTTTTTAATGCAATTTCCATCCTCGAAATCATTTTGAAAACTTTTCGCAGACATTTTTACCTTTACACGAAACAGAATACAAGCACTCGCGAGCCGAGGACTCCATAATATTATAAACGAAACGGCTTTCTCCCAGTGACACGTCGTTCAAATATTAAATAGACACCAGATGCGTCGCACAAGGCAAGCATCATTACCTCAATCTCGAGGTGCATCAGAAACCAAAGTCTTTGGCAAGGCTGTCTCCGACGTCGTGGCCTCAGCAAAAGCAAAAGCTAATTTCCGAACTAATAACGTTGCATCAAACGAACACTTGCGCCCGCAAACTCCTGCGCGTTGCCTAGGCCGTTCTTTGACCAAAGCGGAGGAAAAAAGACCACACACAAAATACCGCTCACCAACACAACCGTGCAAGAAAGACGAAAAAGGTGGCAGAAAAATCCTAGCGACAGTGTCAATGTGCGCGATCAATCAAGCGAGGGGACGCGTTTCCGCCACTTCTCTGGACTTGAGACGATGGAGTCTAAGTTTTTTGCACGCCTCTCCATAATTGAGAAGTGAGACACTCCAAACTTGAGAGAGTTTAACGTTTCGGTGCAGAGATGGGTAACTTTGATCAAATTCGGCCACCTCAAAAAAAAGAGCGAGAAGCCCGTGTAGAAAGAGGAAAAGTTGAACTTTGCATCCATCTCCACAGCAAGAGACAACTTCGCTAGTTTACAGATATTTTGTTTGCAACATGTTAGGGAACAAAACAAAGATATAAGCCGAAAACGCACCCAGAAATGTAATAAAGAAAAAAATTTAAACAAAGATCTTTCTCGCGTAAAACATGGTAAAAAATAATTAATATCAACTTGCACTGAAGTATATCTACGAATTAAGTTTCTCACGAAAAATTATTCACCCTATAAATTTCACCGTATCGTCAGGCATGAGCTGGCGCCAACTATAAAAAAATTACCATGAGCACCTATACAAACAACAAATCGAAGCATCTCAAGAACATTAATTCACTCATGTACCTCGGGTTAAGTGCTGCAGCAGACGCAGAACACTCAACTGACGACGTAAGAACTCCTACAAATGACAGTGTAATACATTGTTCTCCAGACCAGCAAACAAAGATATCCAAAAGGTCGTCAGTATAAAAGCACGTTTATTCATGAAGTTAAAAATTACAAAGCAGTATAAACTTGCGATACTAACGCAACCTAAATAACATTATATCCCTACAGCGTCTTGGAGTAAGACATTTTTTTCCTCATCAAATGCCTAACATTAACTTAAGAGTGCCATGCACAAATTCATGTTCAACAGAATACCATGTCATTTGGCTCCATAAATAAGATAAATTGAACGTTGAGACTAACCTTAGACGAAAAAAAGTAAAAATAAAGCCCGATGAAAAAAACAACAGAAGGAAGAATGTCTATATTTAGTCAAAGAGCTCCTGCGAAATTTATGGAGTTTCACAGACGTACAGCGAAAATAAAGCAAACCCATCAAATACAATAATAAGAGCCACGGAATTACAGTCATCTGAGATTCAAAAGGAATAAAATACTACAGTTAAAAGAATATAAAGCCGAAAATAAGAAAAAGAAGCGCCAGCTGGGATCTGGGCTGTATCCCGCCATCACAGCTTGATCCTTTTATGGAAGCATTTTAGTGTCGGCTGCTCAGCCCGAATCCTCAGAGGGAGCTTTGCGTCAGCTGATTCTATTCAATGAGGTGACAACTCCCAAGAGAAGTGCCCCTCGTACTTCATAGGCACACACACAAATGCCCCTCTATTTAGCTGCACTCCGACATCGAGGGTAAGCTACTCTATGAGCTCGAAATGGGAAATGAACTCCGACCTCAGGAGACGGAATTGCTAATGTTTGCTTCCAAGAAAATACTGGGCTTTGACTCTCAGTTTCCAGGACAAACGTGCAACGTAGCTCGATTCGCAAAAAATAATGGAAGGACAAGATTTGGCATCAGAAAATAATGTTTAGATTCCGATCACTAATTTAGAGCAGGGATGAAAGCAAAGAAAATTTTCAGAGTAACGACGAACGCGAACATCACACTGAGAATTACCCGATGAAGTTTACTAAAGAATGATCTGAAACATAAAACAGAACGTTAACACCCCCCAAGTATAACAATGCTTCGTTAACACTAGGCGAAGGAGCAAGAAAAAAATTCAAACGAGAATGGCACAACCGCACATAAAACGAGCATGTTAACAGCTAAGATTCTGGCAAGAGTGCTGTCGAGCGCTGAATATTTGATGAAGGTTTCCGCATTTCCGTCTTTGCGTACAACACTCCGCCCCCTCTGCAATCTTCGCAACCTCTGTAACACTCTGCAACCTCTAAAACTAAAGTCTTCTAACTGTATGTTGCAGAAGAAGCCCAGCGCCGGGCCATTTCGCACACTTCAAATTTGATCTCATAAACATGGCTGACTTTGAAAAAGACTTGACTGCCTGCACACGACCTATGATGGAAAATAATTTTGATTGTTGGCGCATGCACAGTGAAAGATTAAATCACAAGTCTTGAGTAGCAACAACTTGTAAATGATGATCGAGAGTACCATGGTCTTTATCATTATATCAATGGTCGTTCTCACGAAGTACCACCATGTGCTTACATGCGCACATTATTTGTACATGTTGTAGAGAAGTTATTTCTTCCCGGAAGTTGAAAATTCAACAAAATCGACGACGAGAAGGAACAATGTTGGCCAAATAAATTATACTGGAAATTAATTATACTAGAAATTCGTTCCCTGCACAACGTGTCAAAAGAAATGCTACCATAAATAATAAATGAATTCTTTACGTCATATTTTGAATTTAAATTGAGAACATAAAACAGAGTACCTAGATTTTGCTGAAGTAAGAAACAAAATCAAAAGGAAAGAATGCATGAAACTTCGATGAAAAAAGTCGTTTTTACCAACGTCGTCGTTAGAAAATTGTGATGATTCAAAATATACCTCGAATTCAGCGTCAAAGTAATGAGCGTAAATTAAGCAAGCAAACTAAGAATCTTTTTACATTTTCATGAAAGGCGCGACGATGTAAAAGCCACATGCGGCGCTTTTGCTCTTCAAATCAGGTAGTTTGTTCAAGAGGCTTTGCAGCTCTGCGCAAAATTTCTAGAAGCGAGGCGAACCTCGGCATTTCATTTACAAATGCCAAAAGCAAAGAAGTTTCAGTTGACACTCGAAAAAAGTGAACTACAAAGTTTTCAGCGCGAAATTCAAGAGGCTGTTGTTCAATTCTTCAATTCCAATAGGTTTCATAAATGTACCTTCATGCGAATGTTACAGTAAATATAACGAAATGCTCTATAGAATTTAATGAAAATAAGGACTCTATTTTGAACAATCGACGCTGTAACAAACCATTCTCTAGTCAACTCGAAGAAATCCGATAAAATTAAAGGAGCGAACTCTCCCATAAAAATGGAAGCCCCAAACCGAGCTCGGAAAAAACTACCAAAGCAGCTTTACCTTCCTCGGCGACACTGAAAATGTCATTAGGATTCTCGACAGAAAATGCCAAGCCACTTCTAAAACTCTCGGTGCATTTTATACCCTCGCTTTAAGGAAGAAGTTACCGAAGAGAAGAGAAAGAGGGCGCAGGTAGTGAGCAGTTCCCATGTAAAAATTCACAAGCCCCAATCGACGAACACGGAAAGAAGTACTATATAAAATACAGTGTCACCGGTAAAACCGATAATCTCCTCAAATTAAATAAAACTAGCGATAACCGTTAATAGCTGTCAGCATTTCCAGTGCTTGGACTCGAATATCGCCGTTAATATTTAAAATGCTCCGAACTAAATTCACTTAAAAAGTGTTGAGAACATCATGCAAATTAGGATAAAGATTACCAACATCTGGGTTAGAGTGCTCGTTAAAGACGAAGGTAATTCAGTGAAAGAGATATTGAAGCATGTGTTTAGAAAATCCTCTTTCCCTCCATATTTTGGAACTATTCCGCTGAATTAAGAACACTTTCGTACACAAAAATAAAAAATGTGGCATTGAATAGCAAAACAACCGCGAAACTTAATAGGGCAGAGTGAGAATGGTTCAGCATTCAGCTAGCACACAACCATTTGAAACGTGCACGATTGTTGTAATCTTGGGGCTATTATTTAAAACCACGCTCCCATTGTAATAGTTTTCTTCAACCACTGTACAACCACAGTTGTACACGAGTTTATCAATCTCTAGCATGCTACACAACCACACATGCATTGTAACACAGCTCTCTGCAACCACTCCAACCACACTTGCACGTCAGCACATAAATTTTCAGCCGACTATACGACCCCACTTGCGCGCTAAAGGCAGCAATTTTCAATCCTGTATAAATAGGGCAACACTTGCATGGTAACGCAGCCATCTACCATAGGGCGGCTGTCCTGAGAAGACTGCCGATAGCGTCTCGAACTCGGGTGCAAAACCAGAGCAATTTCAATATCTCATCGGAGAGCGGATTTATAGGCGGCCGAGTGCAAGAAAGGCGAGATCTTTTCAAAAGGTTCGACTTGAGGCGCAGTTAACGCGATTCCTCATCTCGAATCGGGCCACAAGAAATGAGCCAGGCTTTCGCCTTGCATTCAAAAGGGTAAAGCTGCCGAACCTGACGACCACAAAAGTGCAATTCAAGCAAAGATTTAATACGCACGCAGAAAAAGTAAATGGTCTTTTTGAGACCTTACGCATTTGAATCATAGTAGTTTGCGTGATCTATGAACAGGACCGGCTGGGATAAGTGCACTCACAGGGGTCACATGTGCGAAATAGAAACAGAGTGGAATTTCAGGTTAAAAACATTTTAAATTATACACGTATGTTCAAAAAGAAAAAAAATTCCACTTTGAACTATATGTATATTCGCTGAACATAAGGTGATAAACGGTTGGAAAAATTGCGGGATTCGATTTTTGAAAAAAAAACAAATGAAGCAAACTGATTTATCCTTTAAAAACATTATTCTTTGACGTTTATTAACGTTTCCGCTCGATGAAAATCACCATATCAAGCGAATTTGACAAAAGCGTAACTTAAACGACACAACAAGGGAGCATATATAAGTTTAGCTTCTCGGTTAGCACTGTTCGCTAACCCGGCAATAATGATGCGTAACCATCTCGAGGAAACGAAAAGACGTCGAAACTAAAGTGTTGCGACTCTTAGGTGACAGGTTTGTGCGAAATTCTACGCTACGAAAAGAAGTATTATTTGAAGGGTGTTTTCTCAGTCTTTCTATGACAAGTTTCCTGCGATGGGTTAAACTGAAGTTCAATCTTCAATTCAAATAAGTAAGCAATTCTGAAAATAGCCAACATTAACTGGATCGTGCCTTCATTTAGCTTTCATTAAGTATTTATAAAAATTGAGATAGTGACTACAGGTCTGTCGGCAGCATTAAGAAAATCCCCTCAGTAACCACCGGTGGGTACCTTCGCAGGAATGTGTTAAGTTACCACGTAGGTATCACTCAGCTTAGATGCAAAATTAAGAGAGGCCGTCATGGACGAGTTTCATCGTCGCATCGAGCTCTTACGACTCGTCTCCGTTTCTCATCGTCTCTTTCTCGTCCTCTCAAATGTCTTTCAAAATGCTACACATCTTTAAAAAAATTAACGCGATATTTAATTAATGTTATTAACTTTATTGTTTTCAATCGGGGAGAGTTCAAGAGATTATTTGTTGCATTTGGAGGTAAGCTAATCAGGTTAGAGACGATTTTACACGTGTGGCTTCCATCATGTTCATCATGTTTCCATTCACAAAAAGATTGAACAAATCACAGAGTGCAACGATTGTGGTCGTTCTACGGATCGATGGTCTTCTTCCCAGAGAAAACGTGGGACAAAAAAGCCGAGATTACGATGTCGCCAAAACAAAACCCACAGCGGATTCCTATACGCAACTAGCACCCAAACGATCCAATCTGACTTACATGGCTTCAGTTCAGAATACTTGAAGAAAAATGCGAGCCAAATTGAAAGCATTATTTTTTTAAAAGCACCCTCTTGATGCAGGGCCAGTAAGGAATATTAAGTGTTTCAACATTTTCCCGTATATTTATCGCAGGCGATACCAATGTTATTCTTTGTTTCGAAAAAGAACGAGTCTTCCCCATGTACAGCATAGAGACTATTAGAAAAGTACCCTAGCTTTACTCCCAAAAGCCACGGCTTCAGTAACTGGAAACCTGGTCTTTCCAGCAGCGGAAAAACTCGACAGGGGACGACAGTATTTCAAGATCTGTCCGTCAGAACCACCAAGAGACATAAAATGACCACAGGAATTTAGAGTTGATGCTCTGGAATTCTAGGGTGTCAATTTCGCTAATTACAAAGTACACCCGTGAAGGTTTAAAAGTTAAACACTAAAAGCCCAATTAAAATAAGACACAAACGCAAAGCTCGAACTATATATGTACGAGTACCTTAGATGGACTCAGAAGGGTGAGGGCTCGGGGCGCGCCGGTACTTCCAAAACAACGCTCAGATTTCCTTTAATTCACTAGAGGGCGAAAGTTGACAAACTTTCACCGAAGTTTTGGATTTTCCTTGGGCTACGCAGCCATCAATTCTTGTCAAGTTGACACTACCGGGAAGAGAGAGTCAACTTAGCAACTTTTGAGACCCGCGCCGCAAACAAATGACTTAGGAGGCCTGATTAGGCTAACAGATGTGTCCACTTCCTCATGAATGTGGGGTGCATAAGTTTTGAACATGAAAAGCTTCGACGAAAACTTTTATTAAATGATACATAATTTAAAAGCAAAACCCTCGCGACAAACTCCTGAAAGTGATGGAAACGAATCAGATTTTAATATGATATGAACGAGATGCACACTGTTGTGTTAGAGCACTATAGCGCCGTCAAAAACGACGACTAAAGCTGTCCGCTCAAATCTCATTTAATTCCACATAACAAAAATTTCGTCAAGTTGGTAAGTGTAAATTATTTACGAAGATATTATTTTTGAATGCTCTCTGATCGGATTGGGTAAATAAGTTCACGCCTCGCTAACGACAACAAAGCTAGGTGTTCCGAAGAGAGGAAAGATTAAAGCATCATTTGGTAGAAGGTTATGAGAACAGAGAACCTAAGCACAAGATGTGTTCTCACATGAGGTCCCCCGCGCATTCGAACAGTAAAAACGAGTTTATAAAACAAGATAAAAGCTGAGAAAATAGTATGGACTGAAAAACAAGACAGAAGTAAGCCCATAAAAATATGGAGCTTACCATAGAAATTATTCTACTTCAATAAGAAGGCTTAACTAATTCTCAGCTCGGGACCTCATATTTTCCCTCAATGAGCGCTAGTTCACATAGATAAAATTGTCGTATCCTCCCGAAGGGACAATCAACACCAAATACAAAATTCGGGGAAAAAAAACATGAAATATTAATTATTAGTTTATTAGGAAGATAAAAAGAAGAACCAATATAAAAGGGAACATTCTTTTAATAACAAATGTTTCGGAATCTCCGATTCCATCATCAGTGCTGTAAAACAGTAAAAACAATAATGAACAAATTGCGAAAAAGCTATAACAATATAATATCAATATACGTACATTGAACGAAAAATAGCCAAGTCTAAAAAAAATGGCTATGGGATCCAGTCTCTCCCCCCTTGTTGCAAATTCTTTTTTAAGTAATTTAGAAATGAAGTTTCTAAGCACATGCCCCGTCGATTTTAAACCCATTTTCTACCGCAGGTACTTAGACGATACATT
>JACJUY010000371.1:232999-248854 GCA_014220935.1 Platorchestia sp. MABIK
ACGTTTGTTATTAAAAGAATGTTCCCTTTTATATTGGTTCTTCTTTTTATCTTGCGTATTAGATTTCCTAATAATCGCCCTTTTAATTCTAGTTTATTAGTTGGTTTAAATCTCCCTTTCCGCCTCAAAGGCGATCCAAAGAGGAGAAAAAGAAGGAAGGCACGGGAATCTATGCAGAAAGGTCATAGAAACAGAAAGTTGAGAAAGAAGGTTTTGAAACAAGATCAAAGTCGAAGAAGAAAGTAGTAGGTGCTGAAAAATAGAACAGTGAACCGAAAAAAATATTGTCCTTAACATGAGAAAAACATTTCATTTCAACAAAAAGAAGGCCAACCTAACTCTCAGTTCAGGCCCTCACATTTTTTCCCTGGGAGTGCTAATTCCCATAGATACAATAGTTGTATCCTCCTGAGGGGAGAAAACATGAAAATCAAGCGGCAAACCTCAGAAGTACCACAACAAAAAATGATTACTCGTGACGAGCCACAGGATCACGGCCCCTATCACAGATGACTCCCAATGGATCAGGAAGAACCAAAGCAAAGTTGACCTTCGCAAGCGGTGCGGAGCAAGAGAAAACTCAAAGCTCCTCAAAGAGCTCTCGAGGGGCGCATCTGTGATGCCACTTCTGGAAACGCGTGCTTTGAGCCAAAGAAAAATGATCAGAAGAGCTCTTGAGGCGATGTCACCGGCCATCTGGGTCCTCAAAATCCGAGGCTCGCGTAAGCAAATCCGCCGATCGCACTAAGGATGGGTTGACTGCCACAAAAATATTGATAAAAATCGAATAAAACGAGAATCATGAAGGCCGTATGCAAAAGATGTGTTTTATTCGTTATCATGGCTTAACTGCAGAATATGCAATCATATACACACTGATCGCACTTTAACCTTCTGGAAACCAATGATCTTTAGGCAATCTAGTACACAGGTTACTATTGTCAAAAAGTTGAATTTCTTCGGTGTATGGTTCAACACATCGATGCATAAAATATTGCGATTCGGGGGCTCCAATAAAAACGAAACTGTTGTTCTAAGCAACAGAAATTTCATTCTCAATAGGTCAGGTGTTCATTTTTGGCTATTTAGCGCAAGTTGAAATGAAAATTCCACAATACGTCATATATTTGGCCTCATTTGAGTCATTCAATACTTCCTCTAAGTTATGAGACATCGCATTTGTGGTTAGTTGAATAATGATGTAATAATAATGAAAAATAATAACAATAATGCACGAAATGTTTACGATATTACTCATATTATAAATGATCTCATCCCACAAAATTTAGCCAACAGAATTCTACTCACACATCTACTTTAATTAAATCGTTAACTTTTTCCCTTAAAGGTCATACGAAATAGTGCATGGAATGCATTAGTTAACTGCATGCTACATAACCTAAAAAAAGAACGTTCTGGTGACGAACGTAGGAATCCCAGTACAAAACTGCCGTCCCGCTGGATAAATTTCCAACGTTAATTACATGGAAATTAGGGCGCGTGCATCTAAAGGCAGACCGCAAAAGTAAACTAAATGAAAGGGAATGAGAATCCTCAAAGAAGTAGTGCTGTAGACTTTTCTCCAAATGTTAGCACACATTTCTCAGAGCGCAATGTCTTCAGTCTCGTATCAAGAGGCTGAAGCAACGCGCTTCTTCTAAAATATTTCACAGGACCTTGATAATTGTAAGAAGGAATATCGTCTCGAGTTGACGAAAAGTTCAATTTTCGACATCGTGAAAAAATATCAAATTGTTGACAAGTATTTTTGATGCCTCATGAGTCAAACGAATGAGAGGTTCTAGAAGTACAAAACCAAATAAAAAAATTATTTTGATGGTGGAAAATTGAATTCACGCTTGCAAAATCAATCGAAACACCTGGCCAGTCTGCAAAAAATAGTGAAAAGAGAAACGCTGTCATTTATGCCACTTGTGAGAACTGTAAGATCTCGCCAAAAAATATTTTTTTACCGTTTACCACAGTATATAAAACTGCACGTTCAGACACCATACATACGGTAAATGCCTTCAAAAATACACGAATAAACTGCAAGCACACCGCAGATAAACCTCAAATTTACAGAAAATAAATCTACAGTTTTGTGTAAATAAACCTACGATTTACGGACAACAAACCTCAAATTTACGCAGAATAAACCTCAAATATACGACCACAACATCACCCATAAAACACAAAATTTCTTTTAAAAGTAAAGAACAAATTGAAATGCATTTATCTCAGCAGCATCGCTAAAACAACGCAGAATTAACTGCGACAATACTTCCACTGAAATGTTTGAGTTAGCGAAGATTACAGGCAGAGATAAATAAAGCCCCGAGATGAGCTGAAGCTGCGTGGCTGAAATAATAAGAAAAAGCGCGATTTAAGACGCCCTAATGAGAGGAAAGAGCCCCACAAAGGGAGGAACCTAAGCCCATAATGATGGCCATGCGCCTCGGACAGGCTTCTGTCGATGTACGTGTTTTCCTCACTGTGCAGGCCAGAGGCAACATTTATTTGTGATATATTAGATTTTCAGTGCCCCTCAGCAGACCAAATTGAATTTACTGTAGAAGCCACAACCGAAGAAAGTGCGCGCAGTTTGAGTTGTAAAGGAACGCATTCGATTTTATACGTTGAGCGTGGACAAAAGTTTTTCTTTTATTGTGGTCTGAGGGAAAACGTGACGAGTGATTCAATACCAGCCCCGAGAACAAAATATTATGGGTGATTTGGAGACAAATGCTCGAGGCGATTTAAGTCGAGACAAAAGCGATGGCACTATTTGGCCCAAGTGGCCTTAGGAGACACGGATTTTATGAGACAGATGGCGCTGCAATTCAATAAAAGAATTGAAATTAGTGGTAGGCATTCTGGTGGGGCCTAAAACAGGACCCACGAGAAATTCAATGTTTTCAGCGACTATTGAATCATGAAAAAAACTTGACGTAGTCTAACATCAACTTCTATTCAAAATTACACACCATGTTTCTACGAGATAATGAAGAGTGCAGTTAAACTCCTCGTCTAATCGTCTTTCACAAACATCACACTAGTTCCTGAACACAGTAATAAATACAGGTTTTTAACTACGATCGCAATACGTGCACAGTGCTCGTCCAGACGGAAAATTCAATGATTTCAGGGACTAAGCAGTTGATTTCAAACAGAACCAATTTACCGCAGAAGCTCGAATCCGCATAATCAAACGGTGCTGGAGAGAGCTTACTGTAATCCAGCGGGCTCGGCTGACGTCATGAGCTCGAGCTGCTCATCGAAATATAGATCATCAGAGGACAGTGAGCACACACGACGATTCGAAAATAATTGGCAAACGGCATTAGAAAAGTATCCTTTGAATGCAGCGCTCCTAATCGTGACTGAGTTTGGCGCACATGCTAACGAGGACCTGAAATTATTCTCTAACGTTTTTCAAAACGAAAATTTCGTTGTGTATGAGAGACGTGCGTTATGTTTCAGAGCTACGAATGTGCTGCCTAATGAACGAATCCCTAAACGCTTCCTGTATTCGTTTCAAATTCGGAGACTGTTAAAACTTTAGAGAATAGTAGGTGGGTTATTTGTAGAAAAATTTTGGGAATTTTCTTACCTTTCGCTAGTATTTTTTGAGCGAAATATTCGAAATCGGGTTCTTTTTAAGCCAATAGAACAAAAATGAAATAGAACAATAATTCCGGTGCTCGTTGCACATAGTGATAAAATACTTCATCTCAGGAAAATGAAAACAGTTCAAAAGAAAATATGGAACAAAAGACTGGTGTAAACACTGTGGCCAAGCAATCGAAAGATCCCAAGTGTTTTAAACATTCTAAAAATCTGAAATGTCATCTGAATCGAGAGTATCCGATCGAGAATAATATCGAAAAAAAAAAGAGTTACAAACTCTCGAATTCAAAATCATTTATTTGGAACGCCTTTCATTTCTTTCCGGACCATTTGTAAGACCACTTCTCAGGTCTTATAAGCTCTCCATCGTCACCGAAAAGAGTGTTATTAAAAGAACCTTTATCTATTGGAAAGCCAGGTGTCTCATCACCCAGTTAAAGGAAGCAATTTATGTGAATATAAAGCTTTCGCGCCGAAGCCCAATTGCACGAGCGGCTTTGACGTAGGGCCGAGGAAGCGACCTATCGCTACGCTCGTTTGACGTCGCCGCGCTCAGCCACTAAAAATGCGCGATTTATTCCGATTACGCTACTAACGTAGCAAAATTTTGACGTGCTCAAGTCGTGATATTTCGACTCGTAGTCATATAGAACAGCGGGGAATTATCGAGAAAAGAACACCTTCGCCCGAGGCCTGATATATCAGCCCGAGCTATTAAAAAAATGCTGAGTTACTGAACGGTTAATGCAAAAACGAGAGATTTAGTTACTATAAACCTACCGATCATAGAATATCACTTTGCAAATCCCGTAAAAGGCTCACAGAAAAATATTATCAGAGTACAGATGACGAGAGTAAGAAGGAGTCTAGCTCTCAGAGAACTACTGTAGTAATCATGGAAACGATGTTGAAGGAAAACTTTCCACAAGATAAACCATTAGAAATTTCTTCAAACCTCAAGCCAAAAACCACACAAAATGACAACAGAAAACAAATAGAAACAAGTAGCTCCGAGTAATACTTCAAGGGTCAAGGAAGACAGAGCTGTTGTGTGATAGTGGAGAAGGTTGCAGAGGCTTCGCGAGTTGCTGCAAACCAAATAAAAAGTTGTGACGGAAGCACACACAGAAAGTAAACACACACACACACACACGGGAGGGCAAAATTTCGAGATCATGTTGGTTCTGCGTTGCGACGCTCAGGTGATGGCAAAATTCGAACTCAATGGTGTGCTGACGGAGATAAGTTCTTGAGCGGAATTAGATATGCTGAAATTTACCTTTACTCGTACCCATAATTCTGCAGGAACTGAGAAGCTCCGGTTATTCACAGGATTTATCTTGCATGTTTCACGAAGTGAAAATGGCAAAAATACCAATATGCTTATCATATGGTCCACCGTAGTACCGTGGGGATCGAGAAGCCACGGTTAGTTTCAATTTCGGATGTCTCATGAAGTAAATGATGGCATTACTAACTTTTATTATTATAATATAAGAAAGTTTTAGCCTCCCTTAACCACGACAAAGATGTTCTAAGAGAGGAAGGAGGAAGGCACCATTTAGTATGGAGTTGAGGGAACGTGGAATCTATGCACAAGGTGCACAGAAACAGTAGCTAAGAAAGAAGTTCATGAAAAAAGAAAAAGTTGAAGAAGAAAGTAGTAGGAGCTGAAAAACAGGATAGCAGTGAACCGAAAATAGATGGTTCATAACAAAACAAAACCTATTCTATTTCAACAAAAAGGAAGCCTACCTAACGTTTAGCTCGGGCCCTTACTTAGTCCTCCTGGGAGCGCTAATTCCCATAGATACAATAGTTGTATCCCCCTGAGGGGTGGCATTACTAACATATGTGTTGTAACGTCCATAGAGTAAAATGTATTGATGTTTTCTAACGTCCACATATGTTGTAACGACACAGAGCAGACACTAATTTCAAAGCTAGAAAGTCACCAAGTGCAATTTCACGGTCTTTTCAAACTGAAAACTAAATTTTACGAAGCTCTGTCGGGAAATAATTCAACTACTTTAATAAATGCGAATCAAAATCCAGACATATATGTACTCTAATACCTCTGACTGATGATGACTTCATTTATTCGTAAAACTTTTCGACGACGGAACGAAACCCACAGCAGTGTTTAGCAAGCAATATTTTGAGATTTCTCGATTGCATCAATCCAATGGTAACTAAACGATCAAACATACTGTGAAAACTTTCAAGGAATGATTTACTTATCATAAACATGCGTTCTGAAGGATATCATTTTCCGAGTCACTTAAAATGTTCATGATAACATCT
This sequence comes from Platorchestia sp. MABIK, assembly GCA_014220935.1. Classification (NCBI taxonomy): domain Eukaryota; kingdom Metazoa; phylum Arthropoda; class Malacostraca; order Amphipoda; family Talitridae; genus Platorchestia; species Platorchestia sp. MABIK. The sequence goes on from JACJUY010000371.1 coordinate 238,934, forward strand.
TCCAAATAAGTACTATGATGATGGTATTACAAACATACTCATACTATCAAAAGGCTCACTATGAAGGAGAAGGGAGCATGTATGAGCGCAGGCATCCTGTATTCCCATTTTCTATCAGATCAAAAATGCACAGAGCGAAAATAAATTCTACCCTACACGAGAAACAATGAGTGAAAAAACAGTATTTCTGAACAACGGGTGATAAATAAAAGGCGAGTCAAGTACTTATTTTCCCTGAATAGCAAATAAATGTGCAAGCTTTGGATAAAAGAGAGCCCGAAGTGAACACGGATGAAAGTGCAGTGATGTAAACGATACAACTGGCAGCTGCGAATCTTACACAGAGTGAGTCACCTGATCTAAGAACCATCAGACCGTGCGGCATGCGGGCTCCTTGTGGACAACAAAAGCACACAGAAGCTTAGAAGAACTATACTGTAATTAAATACTTCATGAACTAAGTCTGCACTGATCTAGAAGATCAGCTGACGTTAACCCTTTCTTTCTTGGCGTATCAAATACATGTTTATTTCTTGGGGTATCAAATACATGATACGCATCAAATAAACGCGTCCAAGTCAAACCAAACTCGCTAAGCCCGATCGTTTGAGGTTTAATATATTCAATGAACGAGTTTTTAGATCATCACCTTATGTGTTTTGTCCAACTTTACTTGAGCAAAGAAGCAAACGCATACTTTATACAGCACATCGTCAAATCACTCGGTCACTACATCGCCCTTCACATTTGGTCACACATTTTGGCGCAATAGTTCGCTCCGCTGCTTTCCTGGAGAGTTGAAAGCTTCCTTCTGCAAAACACTAATGCTTTTAGGTTGGAAATATTCGAGTCGGCTGAAAGAAAATCTTGAGACTAGACTTAACAGATTATCCCATATCTCGCTCACGCCTCATTGCTCCTTCTCGATGATGACCTTTCCAGTTTTCCGAGGCAGCATTGGAAGGGAGGCCTTCTAGAGAACGAGGCCTGAGCGCCCCTTTCCCTCAAACATTCCTTTCATCTGTCAGCAGGATAGCCGAATATCCCTCACAGAAAATTGATACTTTAGCGACAAAATTTTGTGAACGGACCACTGTATAAACTGTAGCTATAATTCTCCAAGTATCAGAGCGGCGTATATGTGACTGGCCTCATTATTGGAAATTAAGGGTGAAGTCAGTGAAATGAAATATTTATTTTAACAAGAACACATGAATTAATAAATTGAATGTTTATAAAATAAATTGGTCTTACCAGCAGCGATTTCATCTACTTTGTAAGTATTCTATTTACTTAGTGAGCATTTCATTTACTTCTTGGGTGTTCAATTCACGTCAAGAGTACTACCATAAATTCTGACGGATTCATTTACAACATTACATCGTTAACGAAGTTTGAAAGATTTGCCAATTCAAAATAAAATTTGGCATGCGCTAATTACCAAGCATGAAATGAGAAAAAACACCTAAGCTGAATTTAAAACCTAACAACTATGCACAAAATTAAAATTATGTAAACGCAACATTAGCTCATTCATGGTATTTATAGAAACTAGAAGTATTGAAAATAATAAAAAAATTGACCTGTGTTGCAAAATTTTACCAAAAAGTATTACCAGAAAACAACTTGAAGTAAAGTATAACACGAAGTTAAATTATTGTAACTCAACATACAAGGTTCGATGTGATTCAAATATCTAACTTGAATTATGACCATCACTTTTCAACTTGTTTAATTATTTAAAACTAATTTTATTAATTTCTTCAACATCAACTAATTCCAATGAAACGCAATAACGTTCATGGACGAAATACAACCTCAAGTACCCGGCATTCGTCAGTAAGAGCGCTGCCCTTTCAAATTCAAATAACATAATTTTACTCGTTTAAGTCTAGTTTTATCAATTTCTTTAATATACAATAAATTAAATAAAACGCAGGAAATTTCACGGACGTAATGCAACACTACGCACACGGCAATACTTATTCAGACCGAACGCTGCCCTTCCAAATTCATATAACCAAACTTCTAGGAAAATAGACTCCAAAGTGCACGATTATACGAAGGCTTGGTGACGTAGGTTGATCATTGAAGTTAGATGAGCCGATAGGATACGTCGGCCGGGTTATGAGACCCGTTATCGGGTTACAGATAATGTCTACCCAAAAGAAAGCCCACGCAACGGCATTATTCTATGCAGGAGGAGAAAAGGAAGACTAGAATACGTCGATTCACGTGGGAAGAACCATGAGAAAGAAGAGTGAACCTTTATTCTATTTCTCCAAGGAGAAACTGGTAAGTGTGTTAAAATCAGGAAACGGCAATAAAATGAAATCAAAACAAGATGCAATACTGCAGTTATCAATAAGATGTGTACGTCTAAGATAACTCAAATAAATTGATTATTACACCGCATAGACCAACCGATCAGCCAAATATCACCCAAATGTGTTCCGAACTTGAAATAGAATTCTGAAAAATCCTCCATTTTATAATGACATTTAAAAAAACACACACTAACTCAAACAACTGGGAACTCACAATAAAGAAGCAGAGGCACCAGAGCAAATCCGAGCAGAATCGAAACGCAACACAACCACTAGGAAACTAGTCTGTCTTGCACCGTTCGAGCCCCATTTGAAGAATCAAAAGAGAGTCGACGGACCTAAATCTTTGAGATGAGGCCGGTCGGCTGGAAGTATCCAAGGAGAGGCAGAGCTGTCAAGACATTGTGGCGGGAGTCCGGGCATTCGTTACCATCTGGTGAACTAATGGAGCAATTAGAGAGTTGGGCTAGTCTGATGACCACCGCTGTACCAAGACTAATGCTTAAACTTGCCTCAGGTCTGACCACTCCACGAATCGGCGATGCTGCAACTTTCTCTTATAAAGAAGACCACGATAAGCTACTCCGATGCTGCTCACGAATTCCAGATAAACGCAGCAGCACCAGCTGGAGTGTGCCCCTAACAAAAAATGTGAATTTACGGGTTCGATTAGTTTGTTCTTTAGACTGGAAAAATTCATTTCAGTGATTCTCTCAAGAATGAACACAACGCGACAGCCGAGCAGTTGATCAATGAAAACATAAAATCTGAACAGGACAGAAAAATTACTCAGCAGTTTGAGTGTTTCCCAAAGATGAAGATGGAACGCGTCCCAAAATCGAATCCTAAATGTTACTACCTTGAACAATTCGACGAAATATTTTCACATCAGTTGTTTATTAATTCAAACAAAGAGAAATCTTTTTAAGAAAATAAAGCAGATTAGGTATAGAAGAGAACTTAGCGTGACTCACTTTATGCAGCAATAAGTAATTTAAATTTAATAAAAGTTAAGCTCTCACTTCGACAGCAATTTTCAGAAACGAAAATATCGCTTCGAATGAAAAACAGGGCACAAAACGAACAGCTGAATCACAAAGCTGGAGAAAATTTCCAGTTTAGAAAGCACCAAGGCTGTAATCATGATCGAACAAATTGAGAATTCACCATCCAGGCTTACAGTAAAGCAACGATGGAGCCAACAAGCCAGGTTGCGAATCGATATCTAAATAAGATAGGCTCGAGCCGAACAAGCAGAGGGTCATTACACGATCAAAGGTAGGAGCGAGGAAGCAAGTCACTGAGCAGTTTGCTAAAGGCACCTTCATCTTCAGAGGCAGACTAAGAACTTGCGCATCAGTGCTTCTCATAGCTACTGTAAGTCGTACACTTTTCTATATAGGTAGCAGAGTTTTCCTTCCATTTCGCATGGTTTATTACTAAGTGGTTTTTGAAAAATATCAAGTCAGTCGTTTCAATTTGAAATCACGTGTTCATTTTAAGGGAATCAGTCATGGACTCAAATTTCAGAAAATTCATCAAATCGTTCTTCCGGATTCTAGCATTTGGTCTGCCTTCTTTGTAGAAGATTAATGCCTTCATCAAATAATATCAAATTTATTAAGATTGATGTACATGAAATTGGATGTTCACAATTGATCACAAAAATCATATTAGTCATTGGCTCGTATAATGGCGGAAAATTACTAGCATAGAAAATTGTTTTTCACCCAGCTCACGAGGACAGGAATTAACCTCAAAATCATCTTTCGCTTGGTCTTTAACTATACATTCTGGATTCTTGTAGGTGTTTTTTTTCCATTTGGTATGAACATAACGTTCATTTGATGATCTGGAGCAATCGATCGATTTATTTCAAAACACTGAGAATATATAAAACGAAATGAAATTAATTACTTATAATACAGAAACGATATTGAAGCTCATAACTGTTCCAGGACCAAAATTGCTGCGAAGTACAATGAAAAAATTGAAGATGTTTCTTGCCGGAAAAAAATGGTACAGTGCTTTTGAAATTATACGGCGGTGCTTTTGAAATCGAACGGCGAACATTGAGTTTGCCTTTTGAAACTATGCAGCGAACATCAAGTGCGCCTTTGAGACGAATGTAATATACGGTACTTTTGAAACAACGTCGAATATAAAGTGTGCCTTTCAGAAGAGAAAGGAATACATGTTACTTTCGATACTATACAGCGAACATCAAGTGTGGCTTTCAGAAGAGAAAGAAATATTTGTTACTTTTGATACTATACAGCGAACATCAAGTGTGCCTTTCAGAAGAGAAAGAAATGTTACTTTTGATACTATACAGCGAACATCAAGTGTGGCTTTCAGAAGAAAAAGGAATATATGTTACTTTTGATACTATACAGCGAACATCAAGTGTGCCTTTCAGAAGAGGGTAATAATGATAAACGCCGGCCTGGCTTGGATGCTAGAAGCGGCTTGCATCCGAAGTGGCCCTTCTTATGCAACCTGATTAATGAGATCCGTAATGAGCTCAGCAGGACCCAGTTAACTTACCAGAAGCCAAGTCTTAACAAATTTTCAAACTGATGACTTCCGCCAGTGGCTGCTGGCCGTAATCCCAGATCAAGAGGCGCAGCTTGCAAGTTATATTAACAGCGACGTGGGCGCACCTTAAGTCGACAGCTTCTCTACGCAGCGAAAATAAATACCAAGACGAAGAAAACAAGGCGAGTTCACAAGAACGAGTCACGCCCACTTTCCTTGGTTGAACCGCACAGCAAGTCAATCCTCAACACTCGAGATTTTGCTGTTGTCATTCGTCATACTCGCACACATCAGAATTTCGTACCGCTTAACTAACATGAAGTGAAACCAGATAAAGAGAACAGAAAGTAATAAAATATGTTAGCACTTTATTTCTATATTTTAATAGTTTTTTCCGATATTTTTCGCGTGAGATTGTCTGGAAATCGTGAGAGTGTCCAGAAATTGGATATATGAAATGAACGAAACATTTACAAGAACTAAAGAACAACACAAACAAAATACCGTAATAATTCAATAATATCTCCACGGTACCTTACGAGTATAATTGTTAGACGAAATGCAAGTGATAGTATGAAATTCGGAAGCATCAGGAAAAACACGAGTTGTAAATTCACTATGCCACGAGAAAAAGACTGGATTAGATATGTTAGATTAAGCTTCTCTAACCGTAACAACGACGTTCCAAAGAGAGGTAGGAGAAAGGCACCATTAGTATGGACTTGAGGAAACGCAGAATCTAAGCACAAGGAGCACAGAAAGAGAAGGTAAATTCAGAAAAAATTTATGAAACCAGAGAAAAGTTGAAGAAGAAAGTAGTCAGTGCTGAAAAACACGACAACAGTGAACCGAAAAAAAGTGTGTTACATGAAAAGAAATTTATTCTACTTCAATAAAAAAATGCCTTAATTAAGCATTAGCTCAGGACCTCACATATTCCCCCTAGGATCACCAATTCCCATAGATACAATAATTACATCCCCCTGATGGGACCACGAAGGGAAAGACGGCCATTAGAGCAAGTAGCTGGAAATTTGAGATGAAGAAGTTACTTCAAACAAAAATGCAGGATCACTTTCTGTTGTAGCACACTAAAGTCAGTCAGCAGTAGCATACATACAAAAAATGTGAGATATCACTGCCAGCAGTAGTATGCTATAGACAATCAGCAGTAGCATACACAAAAATGTAGCATCACTGTCTCAGTAGTGTATGAAAACAGCCCCCGAACGAAACTATAAGCGAAATTTCAGAAAGATTAAAAGTTTGAACAAAACTGGTAAGTTTTACTGAATGGAACTGTGTGAAGCTGAAAAGGAAATGAGTGAGAACAATTTCACTTCTCGAGAAGTGCATATTGACCGACCTAATACGTACATTAGTAGAAATGAAATAAACTACTGCAAAAATAGTAGTTAATGAATTACTATCGCTTCAGTAACTCCTTGGAGTTCGTTACACTAACTTCCATCATACTACCGTATATTTATTCTTTTATATTTCATAATGCGAATATATATATTTTCATTTTATATTTTATTATACTCAAGCATATTTATTCACGTCCATTATACTAGCGTATAATGGACGTTATACGCATTATACTAGCGTATAATGGACGTGAATTGAAGGGAACATTCTTAGCCCTTTTTAATCCGTCAAAATATCCTTTTTCTGATAGAGCGGAAAACCTCGCACCACTACAGTGCGAGTCCAGTCGAAAAGCTACTAATTAGAAAAGCAATTTATCAAGCCTGAAGTAAAATGTTACACAATTATTCAAGCCTAAAATGATGAATAACAATATTATANNAAAGCTTAATTCCCAGTAGGTTTTAATTCAACAGAAAATGAATCAGTTATATTTGGACCAGAACATGCGTTTTTGGCATCTTATTTTCATGTTTTCAAACAAAGGCCGGCTATTGACTCAAGAGAAAGAGAGCTCAGGATAAGTCATTTGAGAGGGCAATAAAGCCAAATAATAAACTACTTGAGAAGACTTTTAAACACCAGATAAGTCACGGATACTCGGTGATAAATTGCCTCAAGTGACTTCAACAACGACCATTGAATTAGACGTTGCTGGGCTACACCCAATATTTCACATGCGAATAAACTAGCTTCAATAAAACGAAAGTGGCACGTAAAACCAAACAAAATGACTCCCTCCCGTCACGCTTTCAAGTGACTGAATATAAATGAGAAGTTAGTAAATGCATTTAACGCGCACGAAATATCTGTAGACCTCGAGAAGAGTTCCGACACGGATTGTAGGTATTGAATTCTGAATCAGAATTAGAATTGTTAGTGAGCCCCCCTTAACAAAGGCGTTTCAAAAAGAAAAAGGACGAAAGCGCCATTTTGTACGGAGTAAAGGGAACGCAGAATCTATGCACAATGCGTGCTCCCACATAAGAGCTCCTGCGCATAGGGACAGTATGTTAAGGAGGAAGGCATTCAAGCACGATAAAAGTTGAAAAAGAAAGTTAAGAGGTGCTGAAAAACAGGACAGCAGTGAACCAGAAACCAGACAAAAACATAAGACATTTTCTTTCCACAAAAAGAAGGCCTACCAAACTCTCAGTTAGAGACCTCACATTTTCCCCCGGGAAACGCTAATTCCCACGGACACAATAGTTGTCTCCCCCTGAAGGTATTGAATTCTGAACAGACACACGGATACGGTGTTTCTGATATTTCTGACTCCGACTGGATACTTTGGAATTATTCCGACATGGATTACTTATTTTAGAATTATTCTGCCTGTATTGGATATTATGGAACTATAACGCCGCGAATTGGATATTTAAGAATGATGAACACAAGCTGAGGTAGAGACTAATCTCATACGCACGCATACACAAAAAAAAAACGAAGAAGTGTGTAGGTCCAATGAGACTTCCATAAGCATTCCTTTTGTGTGAACATCTCATTAGCGTATATTAATCCAGTCGAGTATTTTCTTTTCAAGAGCTCTCGTCTTAATCATCGTGAATTTCAATACGCATATTTCATGTTACGTATATAATTCGCATGTTTTATCACCTATTTTATCTATATTTCTCTGCAAATCTAAATACCAATACATTATCACTAGAATAATTTTTTTTCCAGTGTGTTCGGGTAGCGAAATAAAAACAGCTTCATACAATATTCATCGCGTTCGGGTTTTGGCGTGCGACGCCAAATTTTACATCAAAACGAGAAATGGGATATCGAGCTAGCGCGATCCATTAGATCTTGTGTTTGATTTATTCAGCACCAAGCGTCTGATGAATTCAACGTCAAGAACTGGATAAATTCAACGTCAAGAACTGGATAAATTCAACGTCAAGAACTGGATAAATTCAACGTCAAGAACTGGATAAATTCAACGTCAAGAACTGGATAAATTCAACGTCAAGAACTGGATAAATTCAACGTCAAGGACTGGATAAATTCAACGTCAAGAGCTGGATAAATTCAACGTCTAGAACTGGATAAATTCAACGTCTAGAACTGGATTAATTAAACGTCTAGAACTGGATTAATTCAACGTCTAGAACTGGATTAATTCAACGTCTAGAACTGGATTAATTCAACGTCTAGAACTGGATATATTCAACACCAAGCATTTGATGAATTAAAGGCAAAACTAGATATATTAAACGTCAAGAACTGGACATATTAAGCGTGAAGAACTTGATACATGAAACATGAAAAATTTATTATTAATTTTCAACGTTCAGAACTTGTTATTTATTATTCATTTTCAACGTTCAGAATGTTATTCAAGCTAAGAACTTGACATATTCAATGATCAACCTAAATAATAGTACGAGAACAACCGTTCCATGGTGAGGAACAAAAAACTTGGGCTGATATCCACAGCATTAATTTTAACTACAGTGAAGTGATTTAATATAGGACTTAATATAATCCAGATTGGACTCGCTGACATTCACTAACTGGAATGCTCGACTTGAGTGCTCGTATGACATAAAGAGTGATGAGTAAATGTTTCAACTCTCAGTTATGGATGGCTTAACGCTTTGGCTGGGGCTGGTATAACTGAAGTTTAATATTCATTTAAATTTAAAATCAATTGTATAGTAAGCAATGTTGAAAATAGCAAACATTCAACTGGATCGTGCCTTCATTTAGTTTTCATTAAGTATTTATGAAAATTGAGTTTGTGACTACTGGTCGGTCAGCAGCGTCATGAAAATCCCCTCAGTGACCACCGGTGGTTCATGTCGTAGGCAAAGTGTTAAGTGGCAATATGTGCATTGTTACAGTTAGCCTTAAATCAAAGGAGAAGGTAAAAGTCCTACCTGCGAAAAACAAAAATGGAATTCAAGGATTTTTGTTTTTGCACTACAATTAAAACAATTCAAAAAGCCTGACTGAACAATTAAAAATTAACAATAATAAGGATACAAAATAACATAACACGATAAATAGACAGAATAACATCACACGATTAAGATACAAAATTTTTCTCCATCGTAATTAATGTCCTACAGTAAAGGCAAGAGATTTCGTCGCAATTATAATAAACTGAATATAACAGAGTGAAGGTTGAAGCTTTCGCAATTACAATTAACAGACAATAAAATATCCATTGATAGCCGAAGGTTTCGACACGATAACCGTGGTAAAAGAGCCATAAAAGTCCGTGTCACATCTCAGCGCGAGCACAAAACTGGATTAGCTCCAGCAAATAACAAAAACAAGCCACGCTCGCTTGCTCAATCTGGAAACCTCCCTTACGGAAGCAAGAACATGGATATGTGCAGATATAAATCCGTAAAAATGACCAAACTTTTTCCTCAACATGGCTGTGCATGTCGCAAGCACGTTCAATTTGCAAGGGAAGCGATCGCAAAGAAATCGCAGTCCGTTAATCGCTCTGAGTCAGTCACAGACGCTGGCTGATCTGGCCCCACACCGTACCTCCACACACACACACACACACACACACACCCACACCGTACCTCCACACACACACCGGACCTCCACACACACACCGGACCTCCACACACACACACCGGACCTCCACACACACCGCACC
>JACJUY010000372.1:0-15491 GCA_014220935.1 Platorchestia sp. MABIK
AGCGTGAGACAGCGTGAAGCGTACGCACGCGTCAGCGCCAACGCGTTCAGTCTGGCCGTACCCTAAGAAGTGTGAGGCACCCGCCATCGGAGTACACGCGTACTGCAGCTGCTATGGAATAGCCAACACAGCAGCAAGCGCGCGCCGTGTTGCGCAGCCTTTAGTGTCTCTACAGGGGACGCACAACTTTAAAATTGCACTGATGTTTACTTAGTGAGGTAAATTATACAAGAGAAAGAGAGATATGTTCAGCTTGGACATAAAATTAGCGACTCAAAAATCCCATAATTTTACAATTTTCCTTGGATAACCATTTTAGAATTCATGATTGAGTAATATTCGTAAAAAGTGAGGTTTATTATTTCATACATGTAGTTTTTGTAGGATTTTATTTTTTCATAGCGAGTTCACAGTCAATAGCATGCGATGGTAGGAGTGTTATCCGCGCGAACTCGTGGTTAAACTTTCTGTCTAGAAATTAACTTATTTGAGTTGCGAAGTCAGGTTGGTCAGTGTTCTTCTTTTACTGTAGAGTTCTCGTGCAAGTAGTTAGGATTGCCAGGATTTGTAGAACGAAGTGGTGTGCAATGATCTCTTTTAGAGTTTGAACCGTAGGAATTTAGGCTTAACGTTGAACACTTTACATTTTGTTAAAAATTCACTAGAGAGACCTTTGCAGTTTTCTGCAATATGTTCATGTATCTTCTATGAAAACGAATTCCTTCATCACCGCATTTTGATTTAATATATATCTGAACACGTCAGTGGTTTGCTTTAATCGCAACCTTATCAGGAACTTAAAAACGAAGAAAATTTTAAAGCAAACCTCTGACGTGTTCAGATATATTAAATATAAAATACGGTGATGAAGGAATTCGTATTCATAGAAGATACATGAACATATTGCAGAAAACTGCAAAGGTCTCTCTCGACATTGAATTTTCAACAAAATGTAAAGTGTTCAACGTTATGCCTAAATTCCTACGGTTCAAACTCTACAAGAGATCATTGCACACCACTTCGTTCTACAAATCCTGGCAATCCAAACTACTTGCACGAGAACTCTACAGTAAAAGCAGGACATTGACTTATTTGTTGCTACGTAGTTTTCTGGGAATAATCATTAACGATAATGGATTGTTACCATGAGAATCCCTAGCTAGCTGCGTAAATTTTAAAGGCACTAGATATTCTTGTCGACTTGCCTGAGGAAGTCAGTCTCATTTTGACGATGAAAATATTTTCAACCGTGGATGGCTTGAAGAAACCTTATTACGAACTTATAATTTTATAGATGTTTTGACCCTAAAGGCGAATTAAAGACCGATACTATTTAAGGTTGTTCCAAGAGTCCTCGATACTGATATCAGAGTTTGGGAGTCGAGTCCATAACAAGTAAACGAGCCAAAGACTCTTGACCGCAAGTGACACTCGGAGACGTAATTTCGCATCAAGTTTGGTAATGAATGCTAAAAGAAATGGACAGCTAAAGCATTACACGAAGAGTTTCGGTGAATGCTCATGCTAATGAGCAGGATCCCTTCCGCCTGAACAGAATGTGTTTATCTGCTATTGCTCTCACTTGCCTCATCCCGAGATGGCGTTTATGAGACCTGGTCGCCACCGGGACCGCATGGAAATGGCTCTTGACCCAGCACAATGGCTGTTCGCCCACGCTGATATTCTCCTTGTCCTCCATCATGTCATGGCTTCCTTGTCGGTGCAAGGTATGTGTGATATGATACATGAACAAATCTGCCCCCGAGAGCTTGGGAGGCGCAGAATGTTGCGCCACGCTCAATTCTCTTGCCTCTTTACACTTACTTAAGAAAACCGTTGGTTTTCCTGAGGCAGCGAGCTCTGTTGCAGCTGATCCTGCTTTCACTCTATCATCACATTTTCTCATGGGCGTATCGACATGTCATGAAATTCAATCTCTTCAGCTATATATAGTTATATGGACTGCGCTTAATCTGTGTATACTCTGTAATTGATATGTTTGTAATTCCAATTTCAGGCATTTTCGTTCGAATAACAAAGCTAATTTCTATTTGTTTTTTCATAATCTTGGATGGTGCAAAAATTGAATACCAAATAAATGATTGAAGAAAATTTTAAAACTATCCGGATAGTACCCTAATTGAATGAGAGGTGAAGCCTGACGTCATCAAATTACAAGCTTGGCGCCTGTCGCAGATGTGCGTGAGTGTTGGGTTTCATTTACTCTTCAATGCTGGGTAGTTTTAGATTATGTTCATGTACAGTGCGTGTTGTACAGTGTTTGGCGATTAAATGAGTAACTCGCAAAGAATTGCGACAGAATTGAGAGCATTAGCTCAATAGTTTGAAGTCAATAGTGGTGTCTGGTTTTCGATTTGATTCTTTCAGATTTTAATTTCTGTTTATGTGGTTTTGTGCTTCAAAAATATTGCTCTGATTGAACGAACAACGCAACTTTTTTACTTTCAACTGGTATGGAGACAATCATTGAAGTGTTTTCCTCGAGCTTTGTGACCGGAACAAGGCATTTTCCTCTTCTAGGCTAACGACTTGACGCTCATGAAATCATTCAGAAGTTAAAACAGCGACTGCAAAAGGTTAGCGGTTTCCCTTCAAGAGAGAGATACAACTATCGCCTATACGGGAATTGGCGCTCCTAGGGTAAAACGAGATGTGATCCCGAGCTGAGGGTTATGTAGATTTTACTTTTGCAGAAATAGAATAGTTTTTGTTTTGTTGGGGATCATTATTTTTCGGTTCACTGCTCCCCTGTTCTTCAGCAGCTATTACTATCTTCTTCAACTTAAATCTTGTTTGATGAGTTCCTTCCTAACTTGCTGTTTCTTTGCGCTGGGGATATTGTGTTGGGACACACCTTGTGCGTAGATCCCTAAACTCCCCACTAAGTGGTGCCTTCATTCTCTCTTTTTGAGCACCTTTGTTGTGGTTTGTGAGCCTTTAACCCTTTGGGTACGAGAATTCAAATACCTTAGGGAAAAATTTCCAGGGGAAAAATGATGAATTTTCAGTGAAATTGCCCTAGTGTGGGTGCTTTTAGCTTATGCAAGTGCTTACTTCTTTATTTTAATTCAGTAAAATTTTGAATCTTTAAAGCTGTGTGCTTGATGACAAAAATTTTCGACGTTGACAATGAAGTTTTTGAATTTACGAAGAAATGATTCATAAGTTTTTCCGAATTCATCAAAAATAAACGAAGTTCAGAAAAAAGCTTGCTCAGGTTAAATAGAAAGGTTATTGAATATGTTGCATGGACCCTGTAGCATGAACTTAAAGGTAACCAATGGTAATTTACGTGTTCAGGCTTCTGGAATGACTAAAAACTAGTTTCATGAATGCTCTAATTTCCCCAATTTTGTTATTTACTCCAAAACATTCCCTCACTAGTTAAATAACTTTAAAATTAGGTTATATGCCCTAACCTGGACGCACTAGCCATCTTGGCACTGGAGTAACCGTCAGTTCCTATGGGTTAAACCAATTTATTGGTCAGTTGTTAAAAGAAGCGTAGCAAAAATTCAATGTACCTGCTGTGAGCGAATAATCTGCAAAGAAAAGTTTTAATTTAGCCGAAAAAATGTTTGATTCCAGAAATGATGGTAAAACCATTACTTTAAATGGTTGACTCGGCGTTGTTCGTTAAATGAAAAGAACAGTGCTAAAGCGAACTATGTAGATATAAACCTTAATAGCGTTATAATGACTACAGCTTTTAAACTTCAACTCAAAAAAGCTCAAGTTCAATTTGAAAAAGCTCAAGTTCAATTTAATGACTTACCATTATGTGAGCTGCCTGCATTTCATTTGGAAACCAGTATACCAAGATCGAAGGCGATGGATTCCAGGCCAAGGAAAGTTTTAGGAATATAGTCTTCATTTTCGATTGTTTGCCTTACAAGTTTGTCATTCCTCTTTAATAGTGCTTGTGTTTGTGTGAGTGAACTTTGTAGATTTTCGCAATACATTTTTCAGCTAAAATTTTCACTTGGTGCATGCTTTTTAAAGTAAAATTCTGGGATACGTGTGTTAGCTAATTTCAAAAGTTTAATGAACAAATAAGCACCTGTGAATCAAAATAAACTCTTCAAGCTAAAATATTAATAGCTTAACGGAGATTGTGTAAGGTTTTTACCCAAGTGCTTGGATTTTATCGTCGGATGATATCGCTCTTTGCTTCTTGTGCCGGTCGGACGCACTCCTGGTTTTCGTGGCTTGTATCACGTTTGCCTTGCATTTTCTTAGCCAATTTTTCTCCCATTCTGAGGATAAAAACTGGTTTCCCTTCATTTTCGTCAATACTAAAGCATATGTTATTACGACGTATTGAGTCTCCTATTCTCCCTTTATTGGACACGTACTGCAGAGAATTGAAACCAGTTGCAGTGCTGAGTCTTTCGTGAAAGAAATGATAGAACATGCGTTTGAGATCACCAGTGCCACTGACCAACTGAATGATGAAAATGTACTGGCCCCAATTGATCTACATGATGAAAATTTCTTGTCTTAAGTTTCAGACCTTTATGAACGTGTTTGTTGAGAGATACTCGGACTTCATCCTCGCGCGTAACGCGCGTCACACTCAAATATTCTTTTGATAGAAGCTGCGTCGCAAATATCGAGCGCAGTGGTGAAAGGTAGACGGACGTCTGGGCCGAGCTGATGCAGCGCCAGAAGTTAGAGGAGCAACAGTAGCGACTTTAAGAGCTGGCACTCTCTGCGCGTCTCCTCTTTAACTGCGCCGGGTCTGGAGCGGTGGCGCTGGCGTGGCGTGATTGCGCTGCTGGCTTCTCTCGTGCCATTATGGCCACCGCCGCCACTGGGTGTTCATTTACGGCACTTGATTGCCACAGTAAGATACTGCGTGTGCTCCTCTGCTTCTTGCTCTCAAGTTCAGCGGCAGTTCGCCTGCTCTGCTTTGCTGATTACAATACTTGATAATACGATTAAAATTTTAACCTATTTCTATGGCATTACATGTTATAGTAACTTCCGCGATAGAATAATGTTCGTCATTGTTATCAACTGATATCGTGCATGTTAATTGTTCAAATGGTCGCTCTCTTTTGTTTCATCTCAAGTTTTTCATTTTTGAAGTTTCGTGAGCAGAAAACCGTCGATACTCGCTGACGGGGCTGCCTGGAGACCGTCAGTGAAGCAGACTAAGTGATACAAATTGACATTGATCGAGGAGCTTCTGCGTGCATTGCCGTTTCTTTGCGACACAACTTTGGTGTGTACGGCGGCCATTACCGTAATGTGTCCCCAATTCGGGACGCGACACATCTACGGAAATATAAGCATTTCTCTCAGTTAGACCTGAAGGACATCCAATGTGTCAAAGAAGTTAAAATGTTTCATGCTATTCCTATCGATCTCTTTTTTTAGGCTTTGAAAGTAATGCAATTTAAGTACTTGCTGAAGAAAACGTGAAGAAATGTGAAGTAGAGAGAAATGTTCTTCATTAATTTTTTATGCATTAGCTTG
This sequence comes from Platorchestia sp. MABIK, assembly GCA_014220935.1. NCBI lineage: Eukaryota > Metazoa > Arthropoda > Malacostraca > Amphipoda > Talitridae > Platorchestia > Platorchestia sp. MABIK. The sequence continues at coordinate 5,503 of JACJUY010000372.1, forward strand.
CTTGCTGAAAATATTTCCCTATTTTTATATGAAATTATGTTTGATAAGCTGCGCATCAGTTAGAAATGATATAGTGTGGAAACATTCAATACACTGTTCTTCTCGAGTCTCGTGTCTAGTTCACTTTATAATTTATTGACATCGTTGCATAAAGTGAATTTTCCGCACTTGAATAACTCATTTTCGGTGATAGAATTTGATTTCTTCGCGGAAACTGTAAGTTGTAAACTTGCATCGACTGAAATTTTTGTCTGATCAAACCTACTCGTGCTGTGATCAGACCTGGCACCAGGACAATCGTAAGTATATTAGTTGCAACACATACTCGTTCATAAATTAAAAAGAGCATGTGTTTCATGTAAATTCTAAAGAATTACAAGTATCAATTTTTTCGTGTAGATGAAATTTCTACACACAAGATGTTGTGAAGTAAGCTGGGTGGATTTTCCATTACTTATTTTTAGGATTCAGGGGTGGTCGGGCGATCTGTTTATATTCCCCCGACTCCAGTGGCACGCAAAGATGTTGGTATAGTGTTCGTTCTTGCCAGCGTGCTGTTTGAGATCAGCGCTGCCCTGTAGTATTCTCAAGTATTCATTGCAGAATCAGCATTTTTGTAACACAATTTGATTACGGGTGTCGTTATCAGGCCTTATCTTATCTTTATTTCTTTTCATGCCTCTCGTGAAGGAGGCCGTGGCCCGCGCGACCCACCGTCTATCTTCAATAAATACTCCGTTCTATATTTGCCGTGCAACTTTCTTCTGATGGGCAGCTGACGTTCGTGACGCTCAGCATCGGTTCGTTACTTCCAAGAATAAATGTCTTCTGGTTTCTGCTCATTTTCAGGCTTAAGCCTTTCGCGTGTTAGAGATGCAAAACAGAATCTTTGCTGTTAGTAGAGGATCGTGTTAATTGAAACTGGTAAAGTTTTGGTGCGACTTCGTTTAGCAAATCTTTTCTTTGTTTCCCTGCGGGTATTGCTGTTTTTCGTTTCAGCGTAACAAATTCTGTTCAGAATATTGTAATTTAGTAGAAAAGTGGCAGCTGATTGATTCCTTCTGTCTCATTCATTTTACGCTGTGGGTGGTCTGTGGACTCTTATAATTTCTTACGTGTTTAGTCATTCTATTACATCTTTTTGGGCTCACGGAAAGTAAAATTTCTAGATGCTCATTACGACGGAAAATACTGCAGATTTACATAGTTGAAGAAGTTCAATCGATTCATAGTGTATATAGTTCATTAGCGTGCAAGTCTAATCAGAAATGAAGGCATTCGATTATGTTGAAAAAGCACGTAAGTAAATGCATTAGGTTCTTAGTTATAGGAAACTGGAGCACTCGGGCAACACAACCAGTTGAACATAATGGCATTCGATAATTATAATGTGCAATAAAATACGTAAATCATTTAATTCTAAGTAATCATTAATTTTACAACCGAAGTAATTCGCTAAGTTTTCGGTTATTAGAGTAAATTTCTCATATTTATACTGATGTTTCACGTGCCCAAGTCGAATCATCATGAATTTATCACTTTTGTTTTACTGACACTCTTTGCTGTACAGTCTGATTTAATTAGATTCATAACTGAGCAACATAGCATATCTGTCTAATTATTTGAACAAATAGAAGTGTGCAGTAAACGTATCAGTCACACAGGCTTCACTCCCTCTCCAATTTTATCTATTTAATCCTCCAGATGCAACCACTAAACTTATGTGTGTCAATGATGCTCGTCAATTGAATATTATGAACACTTCCTGCGGGTAGTGTCCCAAATGTTTGACGCAGTTGGTGAAGCTTGGAATTTACTAATTAGTCAGGTTACATATTTGCCACTCAATTCTGAATAAATTTTGCTGACTGAACTCATCGATAAAAAATTATCTCGCTTCGCATAATTTATTCAAGGCGACATAGTTAATCTTAGCAGAGGATTTAAAAAATAGACTTAAAATAAAACACTAATTTTTTCAGTTTTCCAGGTGGGCTTTTTTGTTTTTTGAGTGTTTTCTTAATACTAACCCTGAATTGCCTAAGTGCCAGTTCGTCATTAAATTTCGAATCATTTGTGTTCCAACATCTTTTTCCGCTCTGCTCTTTCCCTGATATTTGTCAACTAGTGTTTCCGATGAGTGCTTAATTTGAATTATCTTGTGCGGTTTTAAGTGCGCATACGATACCAGTCGAAATTGAACAACGAAACTACGGCACTTGCGTATATTTTTGTATAATTTTAATAGGAACACTGTCTGGACTCAATACATGAACCTCATCCGATGTGGACACCAATGCTATTTTTACTTCGGTTGTAAAATTGAAATTACACTTGCTTAACAGAAGACTCAATTTTCGCGTAGCTTTTACTTAGTTCGAAAATAATCAGTGGTTAAGGACAATTTAACTCTTCTATTAAAAACCTTTCCTAATTTACTCTGGTCAAGCAGCCATAATGGAATGAATTTGTTCCAAGAGCAGTCTTTACACATCCAGCTCAACCTGTCAAGCTATCCATTGTCTGGAGGTGGCAACGCTAGTCGTCACATTTTTGTCGAGGGTCTGCTATTTCTGAATTTCTGCAATCCTCATCGTCCTGTATAGGAACGTAATGCTCCCTCGATTAATACGGGAGAGACTTCATACTTTTTGCAAAGTTGTTCTTAAAGTTGAGCTGTTGTATGTCTCCAATCGAAAAGTATTTCAACGAACACGTGCGTCGCTCGTTTTGTTTCCTATTTATCATTACAAAATGAATTCATTTTCTTGCGTTTTTGTTTTCCTTATTGATGTCAATTGATTATTGATTACTTAGAATATCTGAGCAACTGATGTTGGAGCAGCAGCAATGGCAAAAAAAACTTTCAGAGCTTTGATTTTTCTTGGTTTTTATTTTGTTTTACAAATTTTTTACTCCACCCCACCAAGTGATTTGGTATGTTTTTAGGGCCTTTAGTAGAATGATACTTTATTCCTTAACACCCAACGATTTTTTAAAACTGTCTTTTTTACAATTTCAAAACATCGATGAAGAAATCAATACTCATCGTAGTTCGCTCCACAAAATGACCCTCTGACTTGGGGTGCGTCAAATTCACATCAACGCCCACCTTTGTTTGCACGGTCAAGTTTGGCCGTACGAGTTTTGAAAATATTTCTTTTCAGTAGATATATGTGATATTACCAGCTCTATTTAGAAGGATTTACAATTTAATTCGCTAAGTTTTCGGTGATTTGAGTAAATTTCTCATATTTTTACTGATGTTTCACGTGGCTAAGTCGAATCATCATGAATTTCGCAATTTTGTTTTACTGACACTCTTTGCTGTAGAGTCTGATGACTTATCTTAAGAACCTAGTTTTATGTGGCAGTTGTTTATTTTGCGCTCTTCATGCGGCTGGTTTGTGACTACGCCCGCTGGCATGCACACTGATTCTTGCTTCGCTCGTGCATAACTAGGTCGACTTGCGATTTTTTGAACATTCTTTGAAAAAAATTGATGTCGTTTACCTTCTGCTCGAGCTTATAATATCAGGTACCCGGCTGTCATCGAATGATCGTGTGCGGTAAGTATTGATTTTACCAGCAGGTGTTGGACTGCACCTGCTCGTCCTGATATAACAGCATATACTGTATGTATTCTTGCGTCGTAACACCGGTCTCAGCTGCGTTGTTTTTCCAACCGCTAGTATAGTTTCCTCGAGGCGTTACACAAGCTGTGCTGTACTTGCCTTCTGCTGATTGAAATCTTGGCATTCCTCAATGCTAAAGTGCTTTACGTTGCCTCCTTACCAATATCTGGTCGAATGTTCTTAGAATGCTGGAATTTACAAATTTTCTGTTTGCGCTGCTACGTATGCATTATTATGGTGTAATTGAGAATTATTCTCTATCCTTTAGTGAATACATATGACTAAACAAACGTTCTTATCTTAAAAAAAGAAAAAATAATAAGCATGTGATGTCCGTGCGAATTAATTCATTGCTAGAATTTCTTTCTATGTGCCTCTCAAAATTTTTAAATGAATTTACTCATGATTTATTAAATCCAAATTATTCACAAACATCACTTGTTTCATCTATCTTATCTGATAAGTGTTGACCAGGAATTTAACGAAACACGAACAGTTTGCGCAAAAAGCGTCTAGTATAAACAAAGTTCTCTATTATAGTGTACAACCAATTCGATTTTTCATCACTTAACTACATTTTCATAATAATCGTTGAAACTGTTGCCTGAAATCGGGTGTACAAGTAAAACGTAACGTTCAGGCTGGGTGAAAGCTGTACAGCGCTTTTATCTTTTTCATCAGTTCATTTTGTCAGAATATTACTCACTCGTGCAGCTTGTTTATAGATGACAATCTTTTATGGCTCTCGCTCGTGATTTACTGTCGACCCGCGACTTGAGAGGGAGTTTTACTAAAGTTTAATCCTCTCTTTGAGTACCCGCACCTCCTAATAGAAACTGCAATCTGGAAAAAATGTAAGTATGTGTGTGCTGTGCTCAACGCTCGCACGAATGTTGAGAAATGAGCTGAATCAGCTGTGTTTTGCTAGTGATACGGGATTTAAGCTGTGCTTGGCGAGAAGTTGCTGTTATTTGGACCTGTGCTTGGATTAGTGTGAGATACTGCAAATGATGGGTAAACGTCAGAGTAAAGTGCTCTGAAGGTAATGTTGCACAAATAAAGATGATCGCTGATGATCTATCTGCAGTAGAACAAGGAAGTGTTGGAAATAGTGATTGCTCCGATGAAAGTTGCTAAACTTTCGAAATAGCTTAGATATAAGAGCACGAATCAGCAATATTTTTCCAAGTCTAAGAAATCAAGCGTCAGGGCTTCTGTAACATTTGCGCCCATGATGTACAGGAGAAAAGAAGGCAAAGAAGTGGCTCGTGCGTTAATGCATCTGTATGCTTTATCTAGATTACCAAAATACGACGCAGAAATGGAGGGGAAATGATTAAACTCACAAAGTTTTGAAACTGTATCGTGCCGTTTGCCATCTCCGAGTAGGACACTGAATGAGGAGGAGAACTATGCATTTGATGCAAGAGTCACCAGTCGTAGAGTAAATTCCACCTCACGGCTGTTAGTCACGCGGTCAGCATTATGCAGAGTATGGGGATAAACTAACTCGTTTCAGGGGGATACAACTATGTATTGGATCTAAGGAAATTAGCGCTCCCAGGGAGAAAATATGAGGTCCCGAGGTGAGGGTTAGGCTGTCTTTTTTTGTTGAAACAGACTGGGTCTTTTGTTTTGTGAAGGTTCATATTGTTAGGGTTCATATACTGCTGTCCTGGTCTTCCGCACTTATTACTTTCTTCAACTTTTATTTAGTCTTATAAACTTCCTTCCTAACTTACTTTTTCTATGAGCAGGAGATCTTGTGTGAGACACACCTTGGGCATAGATTCCCTGTTCCCTGTTCGGTGCTTCTCTCTCTTTAGACACCTTTGTTGGGGGTAGGGAGACTTGAACATACGTATAATATATATGCTAATAATCGAATTATCACGTCTTCAACCGACTACCCTAGTTCAAGTGGAACAACGTGTGAGGGATAATATGTAATTATTTTAGACTAGCTTGCACATTTAAGAATCTGCTTGGTCTCATCTCCTATCTGAGCAACGAATCCAAAGCAAATTCTAACATTACTTAAGACAACCATGAATTATGAACAGAAGTTTCAAAATAGTTGTTGATGTTCCTCTATTGCAGTAGGACATTGTTTTTTTTGAGCCTTGAAAAAGACGCCGAAACAAATATAATATTAATGCTTTTCAAACCTTTCGTCAGCGATTGCCATAGCCATTGAATTCTAAGTGTTTGTTTCCTTGCCAGTACGAATAAATCATCCTCTCGCAGACTGGGACTTGTCGAAACGTCTCACGACCCTGTCGTCTTGATAGGGTTGTGTCAACTTGTGCGCTTACTGCCTTCAAAAAATTACCTAAAAGTGCAGAACAAAGTGATATTTCCTTTTAGAATGCGATGAAACTTACGATGTCTGTGATCCCGAGCGTTCTACTGCGAACTCAACGTGGTGTACTGATGACTGGGTCACGTTGCTGGACCTCCATCCGTCATCGTTCAGGAATGCAGTTAGTGGAGTTGAACCGGGCAATGTCGGCATCACGATAGTGGGGCACCCTACGCTTTTCTACAAAAGATGCCCCGTTGGTGATAGTTTTAAGGTAAAATTATAATACCTAGGATGTATATAAAAGAACAAAAAGTTCACCATACTTTGCGTCCTTAAGGACTAGGTATGAAGCATTTAAAGAGTAAAATATAAAATGTTACGTAATATGATAAATTGTTCTGTTGATTGTTTTCAGGAACTTTTTAAGTTAATTTTCGCGTATTTTTTGGGTGAGGTCCCGAGCTAAAGGTGAAATAGAATAAGTTTTGTTTTGTTACGAGCCATCTTTTTTCGGTTCACTGCTGTCCTTTTTCCAGCACGTACTACTTCTTCTTCAAATTTAATCTTGTTTTATAAACATCTTTTTCAATTTACTGTTTCTAACAGGGTTGCGGAGTCGGAGGAATAAATTTGCGACTCCGACTCCGACTCCGCCCTTTCAGAATTTTGCGACTCCGACTCCGACTCCGACTCCACCTTTCCAGAATTTGGCGACTCCGACTCCACCTTTCCAGAATTTTGCGACTCCGACTCCGACTCCGACTCCACCTTTCCAGAATTTTGCGACTCCGACTCCACCTTTCCAGAATTTTGCGACTCCAACACCGACTCCACTTAATCACAATTTTGTGACTCCAACTCCACCTATTCACAATTTATAAGATAAATATTACTGCTTGCAGGTATTGCAACCTGTACATATGGTTATTATGATCTTTATTTACGAACGACTTTTAAATTGGCAATCAAATGTTAAAAATCAGGTTTTACTAATGTTTATCTACTAGTGTACATTGATTCTTCAAAAATGACAGGATTCGATAGTTTTCTTTAAAAAAGTCCCAAGATCTAGATGACAAACTAATAGATCCACCCTAATAGTATTCGCGATTAAAATATTTTTGTACTTGTGCTCTGGTGAAACTCTTATCACTGATACGGTCAATTAGCATCCTTATGAACATCACAGACGTACACACCAACCAAGCAAGCAACAACTGTGTATTATATTTCAAATTCTTATTAGCAAAAAAATTTTCAACAAATTTGCCATATCTTTTTTCCACGATAAGCTGCATTTTCTCAACAATAGAATCAATTTTCAAGCAAAATTTTTTACTTATAAACAGAAGTGAGCAGATGTTAGGTTTTTCACATCATTTGAATGGTATTTATGATACCATCCAATCAAGCTAATTCCTATTGTATTAACATGGGGGAAATTAAATACAAAAACACATATTTGTTACAAATTGATGGAGACACTTAGCGTTTCAAAATGTATAGTTTATTTTGTGCGGATAAATTTTCACCGTAGGTTGAAAACTCAAAATAAATCAATTTTCAAGAATGATTAAATGCCCAAAACTCCTAAGTTTTAGAGTTGTGAGAACTTTAAGAAACTTTGAAACCTAAAGTATGAGACCACGTGCGCGCCAATATTGGCGTTACCTTTTTCACTTCAAATAAATCTAAGTCAAGTTCATTTTAATCCAAGTCAAATTCATTTTAATCCAAGTCAAATTCGAATAAATCCAAGTCAAGTTCGAAAAAATCCAAGTCAAATTCGAATAAATCCAAGTCAAGTTCGAATTAATCCAAGTCTAGTTCAAATTTTTCTCAGTCAAGTTCAACTTAATCCAAGTCAAATTCAGATTAATCGAACTTTAGGTTGAGTTAAGAATTGACACAATTACTCATTAATTAGAGCGTTTTTTGCATGAAATATGTTTCTATTGGATGTCATGAGACAGACAATCGTTTTTCCTTTTAGCAAGGAATACATAAAACTTTCGCCTGTGTTACAATTTAAAGACAATCTGTCGCAAAATGTGCTGAGGATCCAGCATAAGGAGGCGGAGTGCAATTCAGATCTTTGAGCGGCGTAAAAAAACAGTCAAATATATAAATAACCAGTTCACTTTGAATGGTACTACTCATTGAAATTATTTTAAATTCTGCATTAATGTTAGTATGCATCCATTCAAATATTTATGTTCAAAATGTAATTTTATGTTACACATTGCAGTATCGGGGATGTTTCCACTCTCATTTAGAGATTTACGTATTTGAAATTTCGTTTTATCACATGTATGAAATCATGTACATGCGAATACATAAGAGAACTATTGGACGTTATGTAGATTTAGTCTTTAAGAGAAATATACAAACGCGATTCACTGAGTACTTATGTAAGATTCCGTTTGAAAACAATTGATAGGAGTACATTATACAGATACATTCCGGCATTAGCAATAAAAATGTTGCCATCCCTTCAAATTAATAGGCCAAGGCAAATATATCATCTCTGTCGATGAGATAAATTGTAACTTCTTCTTACGAAAATCGTTTGGACGAGCGAAAAAGGACTTTGTTGCTAAATTTTTTTTTTATTAAATCTAAAATGATAATCTTATTTAGTAGCATGTATATATGATTTGATACATGTGATAAAGTGAAATTTCACGTATATAAATCTCTATTCGAGTGTAAATAATTCCTCGATACTACTATGTATATGTGTGTAACATTAAATTACCTGTTGAACATAAAATTTGAATGGATGCAAACTGCCATAAATGTAGAATTTTAAAAGAACTTTAGTGAGTAGTTTAATAAGAAGTTTTTATAATTGACTGGTATCTTTTACGCCGCTCAAAGATTTGAATCCCACTCTGCCTCCTGATGCTGGATACTTAGCACATTTTACGACAGCTTGTCTTTAGATTGCAACACCGGACACCGGCGAAAATTTTATGTATTCCTTGCTGAAAAGAAAAACGATTATCTTGCTCATTACATAAAATAAAGGCAAATTTAATACAGAAAACGCTCAAATTAACGTGTGATTAAGTCAATTCTTAACTTAACTTTAGATTGCTTTAATTTGAATTTGACTTGGATTAAATTGATCTTGATTTGGATTAAATTGACCTTGACTTAGATTAATTTGAAGTGAAAAAGGTTAAGTCTTGATGGGTGAAAAGTTGAAAAAGGTGAAGGTGAAGTCTTGAAGTTCCTACCCCACTAAAACAGGTTTTTGATATTTTTACAATGAGAACTGCAAGCATTTTACGGTTAGGAAAAGTTTCTGCAGTTTCAAGCTATTAAGGATTGAATAATGTTTGCACGTTTTATTAATTTAATGAAATAGCTGCTAACGATTATCATTAGTGACTCAGTATTAATTTCCTAACGAACGTTTTAATTGCAAATTTTTCGTAATTGTAAAATGCTTTCAGGTTTTATCGTAAAAATAACAAAAAACTGTTTTAATGGCGCGCACGAGATCTCCTAATCTGAGTTTTAAAATTTCTTTAAGTCCTTATAACTCGAAAACTACGGCGTTTTGGTATTTTATCATTCGTGAAAATCGATTTATTTTGAATTTTGAATTTAATTTTTCTACCTATGATTGAAATCCGTCCGCACAAAGAAAAAACACCCTACATAATGTTGATTATTCTTATCAAATAAAATGCCACGTGTCTCCTTAAACGAATAAATGAATAAATAGATTTGGGTATTTCCTGTGCATAACTTCTATGTTATTAAGTACACCCGTTTTTTTTAAAAGGGGGAGGAGGAGATGATGTTACGCTGCTGGCGCTGCGAGAAATTCGAGGTGTAGGGTTTTTTTTAGTGTACGCGATCCGTCATAAATGACTGGAATCGATAATTTCCTAAAAAATATACTTCGGATGTGGATCAAAAGCAAATATATCCAACCCGACATGACCCGCGATTAAAATACTCTTAATCTTGTGCACTGGTAAAACTCCTATAAAAAATAGTCATTAAGCTTCCTTGACAGCGTGATAAAGTGGCAG
>JACJUY010000372.1:15620-27059 GCA_014220935.1 Platorchestia sp. MABIK
CTACTCGGTGTTGCTCTGCATTATTCCGTAGAATTTCCAAACGCCGGTCAAGAATCAATTTAGCTCTAGCTATTCGTTGGCGAGCAACATTGCTTCGTCCTGCTATTTCGCTTCGTTCATCCGATCGTCTTCGATGTTTTTCTTGCTGTCGGAGTCTAGCTTTTTCTCTCTCTTACGGTTGGACACATTCCTATCCATGGTGGCCTCTTTTGCCGGAATTTTACTCTGAAATGTCGTCTATTATCTCTTCGAAGCTTTTTAAGAAAATCACAATTTCGAAAACAATAACTCAAGTTCCAAAATCTTGGCCCTTATACACAGTGGTAGCCAGGTTACTGGTCGAACGAATTTAAAACATTTCTTTTTGCATTATCAATTGAAAATACCTACGCGACATGATGAATTTCAACAGAGAAAGCTCCATAGAAAATTTCTATTGTAAAAATAAGCCGATTGCGTATTGCGGATACCATAATCAAGAGGGGGTCACACGGACGGAGTGCTGGACGCGGCTACTTTTATAATAGTGATGTTCAATTCAGTTTTGAACAAATAAAATTGCTTGGTCCGTCTTGGTTGGTTGGTCCCTTTCACGCTCTGAAAGGATGCTTAATGATCGTATCTGTGATACAAGTTTCACCAGTGCACAAGCACAATAATGTTTTCATCGTGGCTACTATTAGGGTGGATTTATTTATTTGTCATCCACATCTGGAAGATTTCTTTAAACGACAATATCGAATCACGTCATTTATGACAGGTCGTGTGCACAATTATAAACATATAAACATAAATATTACTGACAGGTGTCTTCTGGGTGGGCAAAGTAGGCAGTGGTGGATCTCCTGATAAGCATAGATATGCATTATGCATCAACAGTTTTTCCTATTTATTCCTAAGTTTGCTCCGATTCAACGAAATTACAATAGTTGATTCAATTACCATGCTCAAAATCCCCAAAATTATGGGATATCACACAAACATGTAAATAAGGTAGGCAAGATTTGCACACCGCCTTTTCTTCTCTGTATCTACATACACTCTGCAGGGTAACAATACAATAAAGTTGACATATTGTAGCTCAAACAATTTTATATCTCGGCTATAATAGGCCAAAGTTGTTCTGCTTTCGCCGCAGGGGCCTGACATTTTCGGAACGTTTTGTTTACGAATAAAAGCCACTTTTAACTTCTCTGTGTGTAACATGATACTGTCTTTTATTCTTGTTTGACTTTTTACTATGTATTTGACGCTTTCTTATTTTAATAAACGTCCACGTTCTTTTCATTTCGTATTTTTGGTGCTTTTTGGAACGTTTTCCGCAAGAAAATTTGTCCGATCGCAGGAATCCAACAATCATTGCCGCAGAGATAGGGCATTGTTTTCAGTTATAATATGAGTGGAACTAAGTGAGGTATTTGCTAGTGTTGTGATATTATTTTCATTGTAGCTCTTTCACATTGTATTTTAATTTTTCAAGTGTCCCAATACCGATTTGGATTACCTTACAAAATTTCCAAAACTTTCTTGAGAAAAAGTCATTAATTATATAATGCTGGGAAACAGACACTGTTTCAGATTTTAAAATTGTGAAAACATAATTGTGAAAATCTCCATTTCAGCGTATGCTTACTTAAGAACTTTGGAGTGATCAGAAAATAAAAATTCAGCATGAAAATGAAATGATATAATACAATAGAACTCGTGAAGAACCAAACAAATTTCAAGAAACAACTTTAGAAATGAGCAGAAATTTTCATTATTAATGCATGTTAACTTGACCTAAAGACAAGGAAGTAGACAAAACAAAGAAATAAATTTGAAGTACATAGGTACCACATATAGCTGAAAAAATCAACTAATATTACAGTTATTAACATGAAAATAAGATAATTGAATTTTCATTTTCAATAGCCATTACGTAACCTGAAAACTAGAACTCTTTATGTGTTAGACTATAGCTCAGGTTTCTCTCAAAGACTAGTCATTATCAATCAATACACCAAAGCAACATAAAAAAAGGCTAGCAGAAATCGTTTTAAGAAACCACTGGTATAGAATATAGACCCAGTAAGAGCGTACAGAGTGACCACTCTTTATGTGAGTACAATGTATTACGTCAGCTGAGCTGTTCTGCAAGTAACTTGCAACACATTAACTACTAGTTTCTAGATCCTATGTATTAATTGAAGGGGGAATGAGAGAAACAGAAACAAACAGAATGAATTTGCATTGCTTTCAATTACCAGTTCCGGCTTCTTCGCTGTAATATATGCATTATTGCTCCAGTACGAAAATTATACCTCGAACTCGTGGGTATCACATATACGAGTATATGTGTGCGAACCCACAATGACCATTAATCGTATTCAGTGATAGGTATATATATACGCTGTTTCGAACCTCGAACAAAATAATCAATAAAAACATTGCGTATTTTTGTAGCTTTTCATTAAAGTATTTTAACTCTGTTTTGTTTACTTTCGGACTTAAACAATTTTGAATAATTTGTGCAAAAATTGGAATCGAAGACACCAAAAAATAGCGACTCCAGCCTCGACTCCACCACATCCGAATGAACGACTCCGACTCCGACTCCGACTCCACCACATTAGGAAATGCGACTCCGACTCCGACTCCACACACATTCAGGAAAGCGACTCCGACTCCGACTCCACACACATTCAGGAAAGCGACTCCGACTCCGACTCCACCCTAAAACATGCGACTCCGGCGACTCCGACTCCCGACTCCGACTCCGACTCCGCAACCCTGGTTTCTAAGCACCTTGTGCATAGATTCCGCGCTCCCTTAACTTCGTTCCAAATAGTGCCTTCCTACTCTCTCTCTCTCTTTGGAACGCCTTTGTTGCTGTTTGATAGGCTTAAACTAACATCTAATCTCGTGTACTGTCTGATGTGTTTTCTCTTTTGAATTATAGTTATCTCTCCTAGCCTTAAAAGATTAGCAGCTCATGAATATTCCTATATGCTGGCGATACGTCGTGTTACGAGCAGGAAATAATATCGATTCGTGATTATTACCATCTAACAAACATGCCTGTTCATTTTAAATGGTGTGCTTAATTTTAAATCTCCTAAAAGGATAAAGTGGCGGAGCGACGAGTGTTTAAATTGTTGCAGTGGAGCACAGTTACTGAAACGTAGATTTTTTTCATGACGTTGGTTAGTTATCACTGTGAAAACTCCGTTGTATGTTGATCTGCATCTTGATTATAGAGTAAAATGCAAAAATCCTTTTATTCATATATGCTCTAGTTTTTATATGATGTGTAATAAAATTTAGAGGACTGTGATGTTCTTACTGCTCACACATAGGTAAGACCTTTTCTTAATTCTCTGCTCAGGAGAGTTTTAGCTTTTTTTGCTGTAATGCTTTGTAGAAACTGAGTGTTAAATTTACCAGATACCTTTTTGAGATGTAAGCTGCTCAACTAATTTATGAGGTATCATGGAGGAATTATCGGTTCATCATTACTGCATCTCCTCACGGTACGTGACATAGATTTGTAGGATGATAACTCTTTGTCTAAAAGTTCTGAAGTAATCTGTGCTGCATTTGTTCCTTCAGTCTCTCTTAGTCCATGCCAAAATTTTTCTTAGTCCATGTCAAGGGATGATGAAGTTTTACTGCGAGATTCAACATATTGTCATTATATTAATTATATTGTAAACATTAATGCAGTTTCAACTTTTTGAGTTGCTATCCCCCGGTGTTGAGTTTTTTAAGTAGTATGTGTTAGGACACTGCATTGACATGAAAGTGAAATATTAGTGAACATTTGGGAAGCAGGAAGTATTGAAGCAGAATTTGAGAACATCGCTTCAGAAGAAACTTTTGGTTGAGAGTTTCATGTCCAAAGTTGCCTCATTTCAGCAGGTGGCGCAGGTTCCCTTTTCGAAGCGTGTGTTGGCGGCGGCAGCGTGTCTTGCCAGCGAGCCGAACGCACACGCGCTGAGCGAGTGCGGGCCACCACACACGGCGGCCATCGCTTACGAGAACTCATTGCCGGGGTTGCTTCAAATAATCTAATTCCTTCTTTGTTATGACGCATTCGATGAAGTATTATTGCGCATGGTGCTTCATTCATGAGAATCTTTCTTGCAGAGCGTTTTTACTTTTGTCCTTAATTTGACAAGTGGCGGCGGTTCAGCGATCGAAGTGGTTTCATCCTACTTTGTTAGCGCGTATCGGTGCCAAAAATCTTCATTTGAGTTATGGGATCAGAATGGTGTGTAGTTTGTTGCGCTTATTGGAAACGAAGATACAGAAAGGTTAACAAAAGTGAGTTTTTTACCAAAGTATATTATGTACTTCATTTATGACTGCGTCCTTCTCATGATTACTTACTGTCGATTAGATTGTGGTCCTGTGATTTACGCTTGAGCTTGATAACGCCAGTTTTGCTGCCATGTAATTTAGGCAATGCGCTGTGTAAAAATGACTGCTCTGCTGCCAGTAAAGAGGAACGAAGAGCTGTGATCCAATTTCTCTCTCCCGAAAGTGTGTCGGGGCTGCAATGCGTCGAACGCTTTTAGCCTGCCTACAATTCGCACCAAATGCCGAAACCTATTACCGAAGATTGTTGTCTTGGTGGATGACTTAGCGCGCCTGCATACATACGGGCGGAAGTTGAAACCATAAGTCAGATGTTTTGAGGTGCTGGAACAGCTTGCTTACTGCCTACTGACTTTATATTTTTGCTTTGCTTAAAAATGTGCTCTAGAAATGTTTCTCTTCTACGCTCAAGAAATATGATTTTATAAAAATCTTGGAGGAAACACGTGAACTTGGATTACTGGATGCAGAGAACCTGAATGGATAAAAAAGGGCAACTGCATTTGTAAATTTTGTTTAATTACCGGTTTGGGGTAAATAACATAAAAGACGAATAATTCATGATTTATCATTTCCATCATTATGATGAAGCATTGCTTTCCACTAGAATGAATTACTCGTCTATTAGGTAATATAAAAATTGAAAATTAGAAAAACGAAGTAGGTACTGAAAACTGCCTGGCTAATTTGTTTTGATACCGTGAGTTTAGTCGTACGGAAGTTATTGTCATACCTGACATAATTTCTAGAACAAATATTGCAATTGTTGTAAAGTTATTCTGACCTGCCATAATAAAGTAGGTAAGAATCAATCACCAGAACACAATGTAAAACCATCGGACCTGTGATCAAAACTTTCAAAAACTTCACCAATTGTATAACGTGAACCTGTAATCATTAGCCTGCAGGCTAATGATTACAGGTTCACATTATACACATGTGTTTATTCGGCAAGAGCAAGAACTGCCTATGGGAGGAAGTATCGTAATTGCATCACCTCGCCTCCGCTGGGGGTGGGTCTGCAGCACAGGAGTAGGTCGTGTTGTGAAGTATGCTGTGTGGCCTGCTGCAGCACGGGTGTAGGTCGTGTTGTGAAGCATGCTGTGTGGCCTGCTGCAGCACAGGAGTAGGTCGTGTTGTGAAGCATGCTGTGTGGCCTGCTGCAGCACAGGAGTAGGTCGTGTTGTGAAGCATGCTGTGTGGCCTGCTGCAGCACAGGAGCAGTCGTGTTGTGAAGCATGCTGTGTGGCCTGCTGCAGCACGGGAGTAGGTCGTGTTGTGAAGCATGCCGTGTGGCCTGCTGCAGCACGTGAGTAGGTCGTGTTGTGAAGCTTGCTGTGTGGCCTGCTGCAGCACAGGAGTAGGTCGTGTTGTGAAGCATGCTGTGTAGCCTACTGCAGTACGTGAGTAGGTCGTGCTGCACGACATGCTGCAGCACGGCATCAATTCGTGCTGAAGAGCGGACAGCAATTCGTGCTGTAGCGCGTGCGGTAGCAGGGTGCGAGAAGGCAGGTATCTGCAAAGGATGTCGTTATCGCTGCGCTGTGCCGTCGGTTCAACTTATTAGTGGCGCTCCTGGTTTCATTTGACGCGTTATCTTCCTTCATTGACACGCGTGGCCGCTAACGACCCTGAACGGTAACTTACACTCGCTAACTGATATGAAGTCTGCCGTTGTGTCCTCACAATGGTTGCCTTCGACCCAATACATCAGTACCTACTAATCTCAATTTCCATGTTTATAATTATGTTATTTATAATTGTACTTCCTATTTTACTTTATTGTTTAGTAGCTATAATTGTTCGAAGAATGAACAGCTCATTCAGAAGGAGGCACGCGCAGAAATGTATGTAATTTAAATCTTAGAGTTTCTAATTTATTTTTCTGACTGTTTATTTATGATCTGACGTGTAAAAATGAAGACTGTAAAGGTTAAAGCCTCCACAATTTTTCAAATGTCTCCATAAAATTCCTGTGCTAATAGGAACTGTTGGCATATTCTCTTCGATAGAGCGATGTCGAGGTAAAAGTCGAGTGTATCATGTGGAGCAGGCCGTGTGCGAGGGTCGCTGTGAGGGGATCAGAGGCTGCTGGACCTCCATCAGCGCAGGAGGCCTGCGAGACAATGGTGGTGCCTCTCAACTGTCACGACACGCTTCTGATCGCGAAGCAGGCCTGCCTAATTTCCTTATGCTCGTTGTGCGTCCGATT
The DNA here is from genome assembly GCA_014220935.1 of Platorchestia sp. MABIK. Taxonomy (NCBI): domain Eukaryota; kingdom Metazoa; phylum Arthropoda; class Malacostraca; order Amphipoda; family Talitridae; genus Platorchestia; species Platorchestia sp. MABIK. The sequence goes on from JACJUY010000372.1 coordinate 22,192, forward strand.
ACGTGAGAGTGCCTCGCAGACCAGCGTGTTGGGGGTGGGCGTACATTTAGGAATATTTTAGCTTGTTCTTTTCGCAGTTCGGCGAGCTGAATCCTCGTTGTTGAATGTAATATGCCAACGTTCAGCAGGAGCAACTAATCTTATTTTCTTCTTTTCATTGACTTTATTTATGAGAAAATTCCAGTTCTCTGTAAGGTTCTGTCAATTAGTCAGGTTGAATTGCAAGTAAGTTTAAGCCCTCGTAACTACAAGGTCTCTCGAAGGATGAATTCCGGTCATTTTTATGATTGTGTTGACAATTTTTGGTATATGTGTTTTAAATGAGTGTTTTTAGTTATTTAGTACCAATATGTTGTGTTTTTTTTGTTTTGCAATTGGTTGAAAGCTTCACGTGTCATTACAAGTAACTGTTGTTAATAACGCTATTTCATAAAAAACGGATGGGATGGGTGAGTTTCGGTATTAGTTGAAATAATTTATAGAGGCCTTAACTCATCTTTTCAAATTACATATACCCACGAATCAAGAGCTAGATCGCGTCGTGAAGTTAGTACTATGTTAATAAATATCTATGTTGAAGATTATAATATTAAAAAATATTAAAGCGTTTCATTTGATCCATGACGCTAGCCCTTATGCGGACGAAAATGTTCATTAAACTTGGGAAATGATAAATGAGATTAGATGGTGTTCATGCCTGTTCCTTGCCGAGATCTGTTCCGATGATCTTGTGTGGTCCATCAGTCACCGAGAGTAATGACTGCCGTGAGGGATGACGCCTGTGTTCGCAGCGAAGAAGCACCGCGAGCTCGGCGCGGGCTGGCCAACGAACTTACATACATGCCGAATTTTGCCACTCGCTCGTGTTGGCAGATGACGATCCGTGTTGAGGCAGTTTTCCGAAGTCATGCGGTGGTTGCTATTGCCATTGTTATTTATTTGAACGGTCAGTAACTGCGTGTATTAATACTCGGGAACATTAATTGAAGAACATATGTTCAATATGCGACTATCTTGCATATTTTATGCGCCGAGAGCTTCAATAATTATTGAATCGATTGGAATTTGCGCTTCCAGAGAGATAATGTGAAGAATCGAGTTGAGGGTTTGGTAGGCCATCCTTTTGAAAAAGAAAATCCTTGTGCGTAGATCCCTCAACTTACTAAATTGAGTCTTCATCCTTCTCCTCGTTGGAACGCCTTTGTTGCGGCTAGAAAGGCTAAGCTAACTTATCTAATCTCCGAGAATACCTGTTGTGGATCTGGTGGCTTCACACTTACTCATAACCTAATCCAACTTCGTATTTTTGGTCCTCACAATTGAGGAGTGTAAATTTAGTTGTCTTCCGTCTTTTTGCCTGCATGTGGAAAGCGAGTTATTTTTGGTGGGCACTGATCGATCAGCAGAGACTCAGATTTAGGATTTGACTTTTTAATATTTGAAGAACAAAGGAATGGAAACAGCATTAAGATTTTTGACTAAATATACAGTGTAATGCACCCGTAAGAACCATTAACGTATAAAAGTCATTACCCGTGAAAAATTTAATGGTGAATTGTTATTTCTTCATTTTTATGCGAACGAAAGAAGAAATAAGTTCATTATTTCATTGATAAAAAGATTTCCTCATCAACATGCAGTGCCTTTTATTTTGGTATTTCGGTAAATTTGATTCTCCTGCACATTTTTAGCTGAGTTTTGACTCAACTGTGAGTGAAAGATGTGTGTGTCTTAATTGAATTTATTGCTAGACTTGTGTACTTTGTTATGACAGCTCGTTCAACCTGAAGGCTGAATTTGGATGCTTAGTCGCAGTCTACTGCAAAGCAATTCTCTGCCCAAACTAAGCTTCAACTTGAATCTTATTTTCTAGCTTCCATCACCTGCAGAGTAACATTCGTTTCCTTAGCTGGACAACCAATTTCCTTAATGCATTACGTTGCCACTCTAGACACGAAGGTGCCTTTGGAATTTGCTCGCTTTCTTTGTAGGATGTTTCCTTGCACGCTGCGACTGCGGGATGATGGTACTCTGCTGTAGTACTGGCCTTCCAGTGCGTGTACACCTGATAGAAACACGGTGAATGCGAAAGTTGAAACTGAATAATTCGATCAGTCGCTCTGAATAAAACAGGAATTTTAAACAGCGGTAGAAAATTAGCGTACGAAGGTAAGTTTAACATTATGCTCTTATCTATACATTCGAACTTGAAGAACTAAACTTTCAAATATTTCTGGGAATGATTCTTGGAAATAGAAGTTATTTACAAATAACACAAGAAGATCAATTTCATGCACGGAATTAAGTTTACAAGAACAGTTTCCTGGATCCTATAGTGTTCATCGATTTTGTGTGTTAATTCAAATTCAAAGCCATTTTGTTGGAAATCTGCTCAACCTCATTACACTAGAGGGGAATTTGGTTTCCCTGATCACTGAAAATTCGTTAAAATGAAAAAATGAAATGATAAATGATAATTTATACCAAAACCATAGGTCTTGAAGGACTGTTGCTCCTGTTCTTCAATTTCTAGAATGTACTGCAAAATCTAAACTGGAAAACTCGTATTTGCCAAGAAAAGTCCCAAGAATCTGTGCTCAATTTCGATAAAAATTCCGGTTAAAGCTTGACAGTCTGAGATAACTCCTCAAGTGATCTCCATGGGAAAGTTATTTGTTATTCAGGCAGTTGTTATTCGGGCAGAAGTTATACAAAGACGATGTGTATCAGAGCTCACCAGTGACAGCAATACAGAGGCACGGGAACTTGTGCGCGCACAATTTTTTAAGTGGGTTCATGGTCTTTGATCAATTCGTATTTTCGCTTATACTTGGAAATTTTCTTTGAGAACAGTTGCTGTCAATCGCTCTCTTGATTGTATCAAGTCCATATTAATTCTCGAATCGGTTAATTGTGACATAATTATAATTTTATACGTAAAATTTTCGAAATACTGTCGAGTGTGGGAATTTTTTTTTCTGTGGATTCATAAACCGATTTGAACACGAGTTCTTGTTTTTTCGTGGTCATTAATCTGTTCTTAATCCTAGATCAACGAGCGAGAAAGCAAGTACTTTTTATTTACTGAGTTCACTTAATGTTGCAGACATGTCTCTCAATGGGGTTCAACTATAGAATCTATGAAAATAAACGCACACAGTAGCAAGATGTGAGGTCACAAATTGAGGGTTAGGTAGGTTGGCTTTACTTTACTGAGTTTCAAAATACCACTTATATCGCATTTACGTACAATTGCGACGCTACGATGGAAGACTGAATCTGGCCAATGAGATTCTTGCCAAGCTTCGAAAAAAAATGCCGTTTCGTGACATTGTTCTCGTCAAAACGCTAAGCTTCTGTGCTATTGTCTACAATCCTCTGCATAATCATGCGCGCCTCGAATCTATGCTACAATTAACGCCGCTCTCCTAAAGTCCGTACACCATATGTACTGTGAGTTGTCGTCAGCTGAATGCCTATCCGTTGCCCTGCACCCACCTCCACCCTGCCATTCTGAGAGAGTTACACGTCATCAAGGGTTGCCACTTCGCTTAGAAGAACGAATTTTTATGTCTATAATTTAGTCACGTAGACTGTGGAGTTATGTCGATTTGATTAAATTAGGATTTGATTTTTTTTATAATTAGAATTAAAGGGTTTTACACAAATTAACTGCAACGAGCGCGTTTGTTCCGTCACGTATGGAGGGCTTGGCTCTGACAGTCACTGAGGGACAAACACAGCACAACGGCTGCCTTAACGCTAACACACACGTTGGTGATCTTTTATATACTCAATATAGTCATTGCCATCAGGCGGTGAATCCGTAGTAATTTCGAAGTGTATTATTTCAGTGAAAATTCACCAATCTTGCCTCGTTAAACTTGTTAAATTCCAATTACAAATTCGATCAGCTTCGCCATTTTCACATCACCGCTGCTCAAATGAACTTGTATTAGAAATCCTCATTATTACTGTCATTTCTAATCAAGTACTCTCTCAACAGGTTTATTGATATAATATAATCGTCAGCGTTCGTCAGTTTCATCAATGAAATGAGTGTTTCTTCATGTTTTAATTCCCTCCGTAAGTTAGAGAGAGTGAGAGCTAGGAATGTAAAAGAAGAGGCAATATCCAGGTAATGAGACTGGAAACCTACGGATGACTGAATGCCTTGAAACTACGGCGTCATTAATATGCTCGACACGCTACCAAAAATAATCACTTGATCACAATACCCCAAATAAATCATTCAATCACATTTTTCATTTAATGAATTGAATAATCAAATCAGAATACTTTGTCTCATTGGAGGCTGGCGTCAGTGTGTACCAAATATACCAATGAAATGATACCCTAAAAGATAATGATTCGCGTTGTGCAAAATATGAACTCTAGTGGCGCAGCTGTAGTACCAAGAAACACGTAACTGGGAACTCATACAGCCTTCTGTTAAAATAAAAGGTATTTTTTTGTTGCGCACTTCTTTTTTTCGGCTAAATACTGTTTTTTTCTTTTCACCTAGAATGCCTGGACATCGGTATAATTGGTCAAATCTACTTATGATGTTATTTGAAAATTTTGAGCTATCGTTTAGGGCAGAGTACAATGTGTCAGAAGAAATATATTTAAATGAGTATTTAACGTTAAATGCGATGGGTTAAACTGAAGTTCGATATTAAATTTTAATTTAAAGTCAGTTGTAATGAGCAATTTTGAAAATAGCATACATTAACTGGCATATATCTGAACGGGTCAGTTGTTTGCTTTAATCGCAACTTGATGAGGAATTTAAAAACGTGGAAAATTCCAAAGAACTTAATCATATTTACTAGGAAAACGTTTCGGAGTCCAGCTCCATCATCAGT
>JACJUY010000372.1:29690-54689 GCA_014220935.1 Platorchestia sp. MABIK
CAACTTTTGCAGCCAATTTGAATCCGATCGAAACCAGCTATGCTCCCTCCAGTATATTCTAGCTCCATGCTCAGTTCATGACTGTGAGTCATCGAGCGATGTCATGGAAGTTACCGACTTAGCAAGGTCGCGATTGGCGTGAGTTTTTCTTGTGACAGTGTTCTTCGCAATTATTGCATCAGATAAATTGTGAATTAGTATTGCATCAGATGCTAAAAGCATGTTTATTGATGCTGTATTGATTGTTTACCGGGATTTTCAGGCGATCGACGGTTACGCTCATCTTTAGATTTTCACGTTGGTTGGCGAGCTCAAGCTAAGTTCAATTTTTTAAACTTAGTTATGAGAAGTGTTGTTCGTCCGGCTGTTTTGAAACTTGAGCAGAGGTATTCATATCAAAGTACTCTGGATAGATTACTGAACAAGTTTACAGAACAGTTCACATTCACTTGATTCATTTGCAAGTTATATTCATGAATATTGTAAGCTTGGAGAAGAAAAAATTATTTTCGTGAACTTATTTCAAGTAGCTCTAGTGGAGAGTTTGGTATATAAAGATATAGGTAATCAGCTATTGTTCACGCTATGTTAATAGAAAATTATGTTAGTAGATGCAGAATGGCTCTTTCCTCATGATTTGTTACATATCTACATTTACGGTTTTTCTGGCGTAATTATTTTTGGCAAATAAACAGAATTGAATGAGCTATATTGTTTTTTAATGTCGTTTTTGAGTTAGAATAATTGTAGTACAAAATTATTTATATAATGCACTTGGTCTCTTGTGTGGGGACACATGTTGCCATGAAACGATGTCCAAATGGTCCCTTCATTATCCCCTCTCCTGAATATACCGTTGTTGTATTATGGGAGGCGTAATTGCATTCTGTAAATAATAACAATGAAAATCTTTCTCTAAGATTTTTTAAAGAAATATGAATTTAATTTAGCTCATGTGTTATAGAGTGGCTGCAAAGACTTTTTTTCAAATGTGTATTGATGACATAATAAGTTACTTATTTTTATCTAATGAGTAAGTGTAATTACATGCTGAATGCTGACCCTGTATTGATGTCACAATAAGTTACATAGTTTAACGATATTAACAAGTGCAAATGCTAACATCGAACAAAAATTAAGACCAATGTGTTTTTTACGGAGCTTTGTATCAGTGCCAACAAGAATAGAGAAAACGCTGGTGATAACCAAAACTCTGAGTTTATAATGAAAAATCGATTGCTGTAAATATGTATCATAGCCAAAAAATAGCACCGCGTTGTGTGACTCTCGCCCTTTTGGGACTTAGCACTCCTACTGGGTCCAAGAGAGATGTGCATTTGGGTCATTTTGTATTGTAATTATTATTTTGCCTTTTCTTGATGGACATTTTAATTTATTTTTTTTACGTCCATGTCAGCTCGTCTTTCTGTCGTCAACAATAATCTTGTTTAATTTATTTTTCAAGATTTGGAATTCTGGGCATTGAGTCCTGTGCAACAGTGCACCCTATCTATCATTTGAGGGTATGGTTTATTGTAAATACTTTACTGGTGGATAATTGCGCTAGCTAATTATGCTCCAGTTTTTTCTGTAAAATCGCATTAGTAATGCAAGGAAATTCTTCTGTGCTATTCTTTGCCTTTTTTTTCCATTGGGTTTTCTAATGAAATATTTTTCAGTGTCTGAACTTGTTAAATAAAATGTTGTTCAGCATCCAGTCAATAAACAAGCACAATCAGTCAATTTTAAGTGCCTACTTATGCAATTGATGAATGATGCATTTCTTTGGCAAAAATTTTTTTTGCTGGTTCATTGGTCACCCAGCTGAGGTAGGGTATTGAAAACTTACATTGTAACTCTAATTTCATTTGTTATGTTCTTTAATGATATTTAAAATGTTCCCTGCAGGCAAATCATTTCTATAATGTCTAAAAATTTGAGAGATCTATCAAGAACACTATATATATATATATAAAATACATTGTACGTGAGTGTTGAAAGGGGACTCTGTACACATGAGTTGATATATACTGTATATTAAGAAAAAAATAAAATACGATAAATTTTATTGGTTTATTTCTTGATGTATAGATATATCAAGAATTATTTATACATATATATGTGTAATTGGGGTGTTGTGTAATTGGATGCACATATATTAACCAAATACAGAAAACGAAAAGTAAAACGATTTTCATGAGAGACAAACACCTTAAAACATGTTTGTTTTCGAGAAATGATGACCTGAAATAATTTCAGATTCCCGTTAGAATGGGCTTGACATGCAGCCAACGAGTAAAATCTAACTTATTTGGCACGCGCTTCAGGCTATTCCTACGGGAATTTATTATTATTTCAGGACATCATTTCTCGAAAACAAAGAAGTTTTGAGGTTTTTGCCCCTCTTGAAAATCGTTTTATTTTGCGTTCATCTGTAAATAGTTAAAATATATGCATCGCATCACCCAACACCCTGTATATACCGGGTGTCCCACAAAAATGTCTTTTGAATTTATTGTATCTCTGCTTTAAATTAACATATTTGAAATGTCTTGTTTTCACAATGCAATGAATTTTGTTCCCTTTTCGGATAATTAAAGTTTTTGAAAATCGTTTCATAACCACTTTACAGTGATCGATTTACTGAAACAGGTGGAAAAACTAATTGTTCAAAGGAAAAGTTTTCAAAACAACACTGGTGTTCTTCGTTTCTCAATACATTACTTACTTCTTTATTTCATCATTTGAAGACACCTAAAATGCAGCTCACTAACGATCAATGAACTTTCATCGTATTAGAACATGATGCAACGAAAAAGTGTGACAAGGTTAGAGTAGCATTTAATTTATTTTTACTTTTCTAACTGCGATACAAAGTTTTCTTATCGGACGAGTACCTTTCTGGGAGTTTTTCATTAATTGTTCATCGAATTTTTTACAGTTTTTCGTTGCTTCATTTTCAAATACAATAAAAATTCTTTGATCGTTAGTGACCTGCATTTTAGGTCTCTTCGAATAATGAAATAAGGGAGTAAATAACCACTCAGAGCGTTTAAATACTTGGTGGTATGTAGGACACATCATTGTGAAATTATTTTTAACAGTAGGTATTGAGAAATGAAGAAGAGCACCAGTGTTGTTTTTAAAACCTTTCCTCTGAACAATTAGTTTTTCTTCCTCTTTCAGTAAATCGATCACTGTCAAGGGGTTATTGAACGATTTTCAAAAAACTAGACAATTCGAAACGGAAACAAAATTTGCTACATTGTGAAAAAAATATATTTCAAATATGTTAATATACAGCAGAGGAATAATCAATTAAAAACTTGGGGACATTCTTGTGGGCTCGCGATATAATGTAGACGCTCCTCAGAGGGATACAACTATTGTATCTATGGGAACTCGCGCTTCTTGGGAAGAAAATGTGAGGGCCCGAGCTAAGAGTTAGGTAGGCCTTCTTTTTGTTGTTATAAAATGTTTTTGTGATGTTAAGGACCACCCATTTTCGGTTCACTGCTATCCTGTTTTTAACACCTACTTTCTTCTTCAACTTTGATCTTGTTTCATGATATTTTTTCTCAACTTACTGTTTCTATACTATTTCTGCACAGATTCCGCGTTCCCTTAAAACGTTGATTGATTAAAACGTTTGTGCGATTGCTACGGTTGGTTTGGTTAGGTTGTGAGTAGCAGAATTTAGAAACCGCCTGCACTGCTCAAATCCATTCTTGTCCTTTAGAAAACTGTGAGAAATATAAGTGTACGACAATTTTTACCTGGTATTCTAAAATCAATTCTAAAAAAGGTAGTGAAATCATGGAAATGCTATTAATTTATGCCGGTACGCAAATGAGCAATTTACTTAGTGGTTCACATACAGTGGCGCCAGAAAATAACTCCGCACTGCCTTATTTTTTATTATATATTTAAATTATAGCAAATATAACTAATCATTTGAAGCAAACTTTACACTATAAAATTCTACGCCTTTTAATCTATAGATATGCATTCTCAAATTTATTTTTCTGCCACCCAGTAACTGTGTAGGCGTCATTTTATATGAAATGGACAAAGTCCGCAAGACAAAAAAAAACTCCGCACAACAAAAAAACTTCAATTCAAGAACAATATTGAACAATTCTGGTGATTTATCATATTCATTTGGTTAATATTTAGTGGCATAACCTTTTTGTGCCCTAACAGCCCTCAATCTCTTCGGCATGCTCTCAATCAACCTACGGCAATACTCTTGATCCAGACAGTCCCACTCCTCTTTTATTTTGCCAAAAAGTTCCTCCAAATTTCCAATGTTTTCGTGCCGTAGTTTGTGCTTGATGTTATGCCAAACATTCTCAATAGGATTAAGGTCTGGAGATTGAGCAGGCCAATTTAAACAGGGGATATTGCGCTCCTGAAGAAAGTTTTTCCCATTGCGAGCCGTGTGGATAGGCGCATTATCATGCATAAAAATGCATTCTTCATTTGGAAGACTTTCAAAATAATCAATAAAGTGTTGTCCCAGCATTTGGAGGTATTTCCCGGAATTTACCCTGCCTTCCAGCCTAACTAGAGGTCCGGGACCATAAACACTGATGACCCCCCCAGACCATCACAGATCCACCAACACCTTGCAGCGTCGATACTGTACACCTGTTTTTAAACTCTTCGCCCTCGTAGCGTCTAACGTATTGCCTGCCATCACTTCCAAGCCTATTGAATTTGCACTCATCACTAAACAGAACTTTGCTCCAGAAAAAAGCGTCTGTTTCTTCATGGCTCTTAGTGAAATTCAAGCGACGCTTTCTGTTCTTTGCGGATATCATTGGTTTACGTCTGGCAATGCATCCCCTTAGCTTAAACTCTTTCAGCAGTTGACACAGAGTACTTTCCAATAAGACCACACTCTTTTCGCAGCTCTGGGGCACTTTCAAATCTGTTACGAAGACTCCGTATCTTTATGGCATGATCTTCTCTGGCCGATGTCACCCTTAGACGTCCACATTTTGGGATGTCATGATCATGAACGCTGCCAGTCTTTTGATGCTTTTGCAATGTTAGCCGGACGGTTTTTGCGTCACAATTCAATCGACGACTAATTTCACGGTTGGATAATCCATCGTTGTGAAGTTTAATTATCTTCTTGCGGTTATCAACGGAAAGACGAGGCATGACTAAAATTTATTAAAGATTTTAGCACTTTATCTTCACTAGCACTGATAACAATTGCAAATGCCCGATCGCAGCTTAAAAGCGGACATTGTAGCGTATTTACATCGAAATCCTAACATGCGGAGTTTCTTTTTGTCCTGCAGACTTTGTCCATTTCATATAAAATGACGCCTACATAGTTACTGGGTGGCAGAAAAATAAATTTGAGAATGCATATCTATAGATTAAAAGGCGTAGAATTTTATGGTGTAAAGTTTGCTTCAAATGATTAGTTATATTTGCTATAATTTAAAATATAATAAAAAAAAAGGCAGTGCGGAATTACTTTCTGGCGCCACTGTATGTCCCAAAACGTAGTCCACGTGTTGCCTCCATACTAAATGGTGCCTTCCCTTTCCTCTCTTTAGATCTCATTTGTTGCGGATAGGGAGGCTTAAATTAACCAATAATTAAATCTATAATGTAAACGAGCGTTGAAAGGAACTTTGTGATATGGAAATTTCATTCCCATTCTCATGTTTATGTGGTTGATATTTGTTTGTTACATGCAGCATTTTAAACGGATTGTGATTTTATGTTTAATTCCTATATTATTTTGGTGTGCCATTGGTGGGAAGGCTGTGATTAATGGAAGTAAGATATTCATGTAAATTTTTATGTAGAGAATGTTTAATTTTTGTAATAAAAGTAAAAGAAAGAGTGGGATTCCTTGTCATTTCTAATGTATTTATTGTCTTAAGTACCTGAGCTCCCAGTTGCACGTGCATCGATCTCATTGGATGTACAATATTGTACTGAGCTTATTGGGTCAATACATTCACAATGCATTAAGTGTGAATGTATTGTAAGATCCAAAGCTTCCAGTGCAATATTGTACACCCCGTGAGGCGAGGCACGTGCAACCGGGAGCGATTTTTTAACCTATAATCCATGGACGGCCAGCCGCGACTCGAATCTGGTTCTGAGGCGAATCTAGGTAATTCGAATCGCGAATTCGAATCTTGGTAAGGCGGGTCACGGCTGATTCGCGGGCGATTTTGTATCCGAAAACGTGGACATTTAACCTCTAAATCGCGCGTACTTCTACCAAAAAACAACCGTATTGCCAACGCCGTTCGACCGGCGATACGGCCATAGTTTTCAATTGGGTAGGTAGCAATCCTTTCGATTTATTTTTTCTGGGTCATTTTTAATATTTTATTTTCGTGATTTTCATCAATGACTGTATCCAACTTTTTGTTTTCTCTTTTATTACAGACAGAATGATTTGTACTTTTACGAACTGATGATGGAGCTGGACTCCGAAACGTTTTCCTAGTAAATATGATTAAGTTCTTTGGAATTTTCCTCGTTCTTAACTGGCATACATTAGCCCTCATTTAGCTTTCATTAAGAATTTATGAAAATTAAGTTAGTAACTGATGGTCAGTCGGCAGCAGTATGAAAATTCCCGCAGTACCCACAGGTGGGTCCCTTTGCAAGTAAGATGTTAAACAAAATAGAGCAAGTTTATAGGCCATGTATGGAGCACAAGTATTTGACCGAAACTAGATACTTGTGTTTAGTATTTAGTGGTATGAGCTTAATTTGCGTTGGCAGCACAGAGACAATAATAATGTCGCAAGCTAACTTAGAAGAACTTCGTTTGCGACATTTTTTCCATTCTTGCATGTAGATGATACTTAAATTAGCGAGGCTCTTAACTCCTCATGTGCAAAGCAGGTTTGAATTTTCGCCAAAAATGTTCAGTATTATTGTAGTCAGGCGATTGGCTGTCACGGAACCATTCAGGTCAGTTAAACCATTCTTGCGTTATTTTTTCCGTATGTTTGTAGTCATTGCCTTGCTGAAAGGTCCACTTGCACGAGCTGTAGAGTTTTTTTGCTCTCGGAATCAGCTTATGTTCCAATTTCTGCCTGCACTCGTCATTGAATATTGTGACTGGCCGCATTTCTGAATTATTTCCTTTCTAAGGATGCGGGATCAACGTGAGAATTTTCGAGTGATAGTATTTCAAGGATGTAAATAAAAACTAAATATCGCGGTTCGCTCTGTTCACAATTTGCGTTCACATATTTTTGTCTTCGTCATTGTGACTTTTTTCTTGGCACTCCAATGCTTCATAAATCTATCAAAAGACATGTTTCAAGATATTAAGGCAACAAGGTATTAGAAATCATTTGAGGTAGCGTAAGGTAGTATTTTCATTATTCATTTTTAATAACACCATCAAATGATTTTGAATTTATCTTTGACATGGAAGTAAGACGACCTTGGTCCATGGACACCATGAATTTACTCTTCGAAAGGAAATAATTTCGAAATCACCTAGCGGATCAAAGATATACCAACGGCATTGAAGATAATCCTATCACATCAATTACATGCCTACCTCATAAAAAAAATCCCTACCTGTCAAGGACAATCAGTCCTACGGCTGATGAAAGGGTCATGAAAAAGACTGACACGTGAACACCGGTAAATAATGGTGCTTGGCACGCTCGTAGATTTCCGGATGACGAGTGGAATGGAAACTTCCAATCTCAGTAATTAGTCACTTGGAGTTGGAAGGTAACACTCCTTACTTGATAACGAGGGATTATTAGTAGAAATACTTTCTTGCTGTGCCCGAACGGTAGGCGAAGCTGTAGCTACAACCTTCATGCTTCCAAGTATAGCGAAAAACGCTTGTCTCAGCCTGCTGAGAGAAGCTCGTCCTCTATCGCTGGACGGTAATGAGACTGCTCCGATTCAACCTCTTAATTAAGCAAGCGTTGTCGTCTGACGATCACTCATTAAAGTCCTTTTCTCAATGGGAACATTGGTAACTATTAAAATGAGTCGCTAACAACATTTTATGTGATTTCATGAGACACAAACAAATAATACCTGGAAAATATTAATAAAGGGAATTTCTCTCAATGTCGACACCTGGCATTTTACATGGGTGGCGAGCCATCATTCGAAGTCGTTTGGTCCATAGTTGGGATTCTATGCGTGCATATACACCGTTGGGGTTGGGAATGTCGTCAGTGCGGTTTGAGTCAGTTTGAGCGTTCTCCACTGCCTCATTCTAACATAATCCTTTTTGGATGGTGATTTATGTAGAGCGTTATGATATGGCTCATAACACTACCTCATGAACACTAACACAGCCACCCACCCACCGAGATGTCTCTTCCATTCGTGACTGTGAGGATGGTGTACTTGGGATCTTAGTCTCAGTTATCCCCGAAACATGCCGAGCTTCGTTTCGACCGAAATGTTTAATGTTGTTTTTATCGGACCATGCAACCCATTTTCGCAATTCATTTTCTTTGTCAAGATGGTCTTTGGCAGCCGTTATACGGATTTTTGTGTGTTTTGCCGTAAGAAAAGTTTTGCTTGGAGTAAAGGAGTGTAGAACCATTTTGATATTTCCTGTAGCCATTTTAGGACTGACGTGAACTTTTTGTAACTTCAGTGTTTTGTGTAGGTACGTGTATGTATGGGATGTCATGAGCTCATGCGCCACCTTACGCAGCATGTGGCGTCGGGAGCACCCAGTGCTCTTGCTGCGAGCTTCCAATTTTTTTAATTTGGAGATTGTCACAGTGTCTCGATACTTCCGAGTTATTTGACCAACAGGTGAGTGTGAAACCTTAACGCATTCAGCGATTTAGCTCAATCTTTCATTACAAAGTTTAATTTTTTACCGTCGAATTGCTTCGGATAATTCTTCGTCTTTCAGCACTGTTCTATTTACGCATCCATCTTCAACAAAATCTGCAGAGGGAATGATTGTGCTGATCGTAATTTGTTTACATCCCATGAGCGTCTGGAAATTTCTGGTAATTTTCTAAAAAGTTTTCTATGATACTCAGATTGTGCAATGGAAAAACAATGATTCTAATATATTTTGAACTTTGGCTCAGTAGTTTTATCTCATGTATTTCTTTGTTTAATTGATTTTTTGGTTATCAATAAATTTGGTTTTGTTTTGTTGAAACATTTTGGTAAATATATGTTCTGAAGTACCTGTACTATTTACCCCAAACCAGAGCTCGAAATTTTGAAATTAGATAAAAAGTAGAGTTGTGCAAATACTTGAGGACATGCTCTGTATTACTTTATTCTTTAGTTTTCATCTTATTCGATTATTTTCCTTCAGCCTTGTTATTTTTGAGGGCAGGGTGCAGAGGATACACCTTGTGCATAGATTCCCCGTTCCCTAACTTCCATACTAAAGGGTCCCTCCTTATTTCCTGTCTTGGGCACACTTTTGTTGTGGTTAGGGAGGTTTAAAACAAATTACAATCTAGTTCTATATTTTTTCAGTTCATTGTTGACTATAGCTTCATTTTTCACTGAATGATGGCTTAAATCCGAAAGCTATTTTACTTTTTAATAAATTGAGTAGTCTATCCAAGTTAGAACCTCTAGAGTGACGATCGCCTTACTTCAGAGAGCAGAAGTAGTTGGATGAATGTTTCTTCACATCTTTCTTCTAGAATTAGTCATGCTTGCACTCGATCGTTGTGATATCTTACTCACACGCTGCAGACTCTTGGGGTGTGGTCCAGTTCATCACCGAGTTTCTTGGTGAGCTGTTGAGGGTTGCGTTCTATACTGATCATTTAGTGAACATCGAGTTTACTGGATACCTTTTTCTGGAGGTTGTTACTTCAGTGCAGCGGCTAATCATTACTGGACGCCATCGGTCTCCATAACATGCAGTAACATTAGTCTGCAGAATATTGTTTTGGCATACGCTTACAAACAGCAAACATTATCTGCCTCTTTGAATTTATATTTATCACTCTTAGTTGATGAAAATGATTATCACTGCACGGAAGGCTTGGACTGCGCTGCCTCATATAAACTCTAAAAACATATAAACTCTAAAAAAATTTGAAGCACCAAAAGTCTATCTTCAAGTGTTCAAAATCAAACACCAAGTCTTCTTCATATTATTGGACATCTCATCAAAGTTCGATGCACTGCTTTTGCATGTAACTGAAAGTACTCGTGAACAGGTTCAAAGCTATTCTCTAACAAAGTTTGGTAATTTCTCTAATAGCTGGTACTTTGTACTCGTCATGAATGCGGGAGGCTCTCTTCTTTGTCATGTTGAGCGTAGTGTTGTATTAAGATTTCAGTCCATTTTTAGCTGTGACAGGTGCTTAAAACATAATAAATTTTGTGAACTTTTGAATTGTTTCACAGACACCTTTGCATAGTAAAGGGCTTAAAAATTTTATTGGTGTGAACACTTCCTTCAAGGTGGCCGTTCATTTTGGCAAGGTTTATGACATCATCCCTTCAAGTTTTTCTTCCACAAAACCAAACATTGAATCATTGGTTGACGGAGGTTTGAATTCGAATTAAAATTTCAAGTGATTGTTATGGACTTTTCCGGACTTATGAACTGCGCTATTGTTTGTTACAACTCTAGCTGAGGTCTCAGTAAATGCCCAGCAATAAGTTTCCTCTCACCACTCAGCCTCTGTGTGTGTTGACCCTAGAATGTAGCTGCAGAGGCAGTAGCTGTTCAGAGTTGCATTTGTTCCGGTTAGATCTATTCTATTGTTGCCATAGCCTAAATAGTCATTGTGTGAACATAAGCTTCACTTCTTATACGATAGGCTTGACGAAAATTATTTTTTTTTAGATCACGGTGGTTGTGACGAACAGTAGTAGAACAATGCTATTTTTTCTCAGCTAGAAGAAAATTAACAGACCCCGAAGAATGGATGCAGGCTGTGTATTCATGAGGGACTGAAACTGTTCTCCAGTGTGTTCTCATTCTGCTTAACAAAAAATTATTGCTGTTTTATTTTATTTAAGTTATACCAGATATTAGTTGACGAGAAAATGCTATTTGATGAGAAATATGTTGTTTAGAACTATACAAACGTATACGAGCAGTTTACATCGTATGCTTAAATACGGCGGTGTACCAGACATGTCTACTTGTCGGTTTCTGCCTTCTATCCCCTCAGGGGGATACAACTATTGTATCTATGGGAACTAGCGCTCCCAGGGGGACAATGTGAGGGCCCTAGCTAACGGTTAACGCAACGAAAACGCAACGAAAACGCAACGAAAACGCAACGAAAACGCAACGAAAACGCAACGAAAACGCAACGAAAACGCAACAAAAACGCAACGAAAACGCTGTTTACGACCAAATTACTGGCAAAACATCGTCAACTAAGCTATATCCGGAAATTATGGACAGAATTCAAGATCACGACGTATACAATGCAATGATCCCGTAAAAATATATAATGTTTTGTAACTTTGGCACACTGCCAAAGCGACAGCTAAATAGTCCTGGACCGAAGCTGTCGTTAAATGAGTTTACTTACTTACTTCTGATGTTTGAGCGACTTTCAGTCTACCTTCCAGTGTTTGCGCATTTCGTTTCTCCCTCCATGGTAATTATCGTACCATTTTGATTTTCCAGGCATTTTCATTCCGTTTTGGCTATCATGGCATTTTTTCTTTATATTTGATCATGAAGATATATACCGACCGTCTTGCAGGTTTCATCGAACGATGGGGGTTCAATTTCAACTACTTTATGGATCTCTGGTCTAGAGTTCAGACTGTTGCCTACATAGGTACAAATGGGATTGCATATCTTTTTTTCTCTCTGGCTTAGATCGAAGTCTTACAAGGTACTGAGTTGAAATTTCTTTCATGATAGCATTTAAGATTGTTTTAGTTTTAGTTGAGTTACTATGTTTGTGATTATGCATATAGTCTTTATTTGATCTTTTAACATAATTTGATTGTATTCTTGAGACATCTTCGACCACTGTTTCAATTCTGTTTTGTCTGATTAATTGTTAGCGGTCTGATAACTCACGAACTTTTTTGATTGTCTGTTCGTTTGTAATTATTAGTTAGAATGACTCAATTAACATTAGGTTTGCTTTGGTTGAGTGAAGTGTCAGAATTGTTGTTTGAGTGAGCTTCTAATTAAAAAAGGTCGATGCAGAACTGCGCATTTACGTGTTTCGCAATGTGATCTCTTGAAAGTAATCGTTAGGTATTTATAGTTCATTTTGCGCTTTTCGCTTATAGCGAAAGTGTTTAATATTTGTGTGAAGTGCGGCAAGACCGATGGAGCAATTCTGAGCGGGAAAGAAAAGAGGCAGATGCCCTTGGTCTCATTCTGTTTGTTTACATCACAATTTCAGTGACAAAATTGGTGCGCATAGGAGCACATCACGACTTTACTACGCGTGCGCATTTTGAAAACAGCCTATCTATGATCGCGACGCAAAGAGATTTCAGCCACGGTTTAACATTGCGCACACCGGTTCCGTTCTTTTTCCTGGATTGGACAGTCGGAGGCAACTGGCAGGCAGTACACCAACTAATGTGGAACTTGTGGGAGCATCGCTCATGCAGCTTTTGAGACGTTCTGCGCGAAGGCTTTGGGAATCTCCGAACGTGGTTTAAAAAAAAGTTAGGCATGGATTGGAATTTCCATTCCAATAAAATAATGGACTTTCGAAAATTAAATCAAGCTGACTACGCCAACCTCCAAAAACTGCATGAGCTTCCTTCAGTAGCGATGAGGCACATTTTCACCCGATTGGGGCTGTTAATAAGCAAAAATTACTGGGCTGTTTATGACCTCCAAGTTATCCAGGAAAAACTGCAAAATTTATCTGGATATTGTGGAGTTCCATATCCCAATTTAGCGTGATCGGCCTGTGCTTCTTTGATGAGGAAGGAATGATCGTGACTATAGGTTCCAAGCGTTATGTGTCAAAGTTGACCAAGTTCCTGCTGCCCAAAATGGAAGAAATTGTAGAACAGGAAGGATTGAGGGACTTGTGGTTCCTACACTATGGGAGACAGCTCACATGTACCGCCCGAAATTCACTCATTGGTTTGAAAAGTATATATATATATTTCCGGGACATTTGATCTTGACGAGGGGCTATTGAGAGAGGCCTGCGCGGCCATCTGATTTGAGGATTTGTGTTATTTTTCTTTGGAGATACGATAGTGCAAAGCTCCGTAAACGTCGCCCTCGCTTCCTACCAGTGCCGAGAGAGGGAGCGAATTATTTTAGAAGTAAATGCCACATGTGTGAACGTGTCGTACTTAACTCCTGAGATCGACTCCAACTATGTGTTGCTGCCAATGATAGCCATCTTTGAGGATAATACTTTCATCATAACTTAAAGATTATAATAGTATGTACTGCTAACCTTGAGTATTAAATTTTTTCTTTATGTGGGCTTATTATATTATTAACGCTCCTTGAGGGGGACAACTCAGCGATTTTTAAATTTTGATCAGATTGGTCTGAAATTTAGCCAGTATATGTAATTTTTGAAAAAAAAACATTTTACTCGGCTGACTTTTTCGATTTAGGCCTTAATTTTTGAAAAAATTAAAATATTAGTTTTTAGTTCATTTTTATGGAAATTTCAAAAGAATAAAAGTCAATGAGTTTTTATGCTAGAACAAATTTAAAGACAGGTTTGAAATCCTTGTAACATTTCAAACAAACTAATGGTTCCGAATTTTCCATTTTCCTTTCGTTTTCTTTTTATATGCGGTTTTCAACCACTAACTAAAATATACCAAATTATGGTAAAAAAATTAAATGAACAAATTGGAAAATCGGGATCCATTAGTTTGTTAGAAATTTTCTAAGGATTTCAAAACTGTCTTTGTTTTTTCCAAGCATGAAAGCTCACTGACTTCTATTCGTTTGAATGTTTAAAATGAGGTACTTTGGTAGGAGGCGAAAAACATAAATTTTACCTCTCATGTTGTTGTATCATCATCTGGAATGTATATTATCATATTGTATTATCATCGACAAATAATATGATGCATAATTTCATATTTACACTGAATTGTAAATTAAATGTATAAATCATATAAGAAAATTATTTATAATTTCTTGAAGAATGATAGATTTCTTATTTGTGGACTGATTTTTCTGAAATAAGCCTTTATACGTAATTTTTTAAAAGAAACACATTTTTTTTTCATTCACTTTTTCGATTTTGTCCTTTGTTTTTCAGAAAATGGGAAAGATTTGTTTTTTATGTCATTTTATCTGACATTTCAAATAAGTACAAGTCATTGAGTTTTTATGCTACAACAAAACCAAAGACAGTTTTGAAGTCCTTAAAACATTGCTAACAACCTAAAAAAGCCAATTTATTCATTTTCTCTTTTGTTTTCTTTTTATATGGGATCAAAAATTCATAATTTTTGGTCTCCTAACACCCCTTTTGGAAGGAGGGTTCTAGTGCCCATGGCCCCATGAAATTTTAGAACACAATTGCCCACCACCTAAGAATCCTTTTTCAACAAAAAAATGGCCAATTGGGCCTGAAAATCCCTCGGTTGTCTCCTTTAATACTGTTCAATTGGTTCTGTCACTTTATTTTGTTTTTCAATCATTCCCAATGCGAAAGATGCGAGTAGGGTTTGCATCCAGGGATCCTGGATGATTTGGGGCTGAAATTTTCCGGTTCGGGAATTCCCGGGATTCTGAATAATATACATATATTTCCAGATATCAATGAGAAAATAACTTTAAATCATGCTGTTTTATACGATTAATGAATTAGAGAGCTCAAGATAAGAATTAGTGTTTTAATGTTATTGCAATTTTTATCACTACACAGTGTAGTCTATTCTATCTCATGATACAGTTCAACTACTGCATCAAAACATATTTCGTAGTTTAGTTTTGTGAGTAATAAAGAATAGACTGAAAGAGAAACGATGGCAACGGCCGATATTGTAGAAACAAAAGCCTTTGTTTGGCAATAATTTGTTAAAGATGCACCTGGAGAAAGTGCGAAGTGTATAAAGTGTGGCAAGAGTTCACTTTGCAAAGGCTGGTCTACCAGTAGTTTGTTATTTCCCTTAAAGAGTTGCGTCAACTAGTAGCTCAGAAGACAGAGTTCATATTGGAACAAAGCGCCCTCATACAAGGGAGAGCAGTAGTGAAAGCACTAAACCTAAACAAACAAACAAAAAAAACAAGTATCGTAAAAGTACATCAAAGTTCTTTGGAAGAACAAATGACCAAGCTTGTAGCAGATGATGGCGTGTCAGTAAATAGAGTTACAAAGAGTTAATTCCTTAGAGAATCCTAATCAGATAAAGGTTTTCCGCTCCCTAAACGCTAAATACTGTGATGGGCATGGGCAACGAATTACAATAGCATAAATGTAAAAATACAAAGAAACCCCGGGATCCCAGGAATTCTCGGGATTGTCTTCCTGAAATCCCGAGATTTTCATTAGTCCCGAGATTGCAAACCCTAGATGTGAGTCTATGTGAGGGCCCGAGCTAAAGGTTAGGTAGGCTTTCCTTTTGTTGCAGTAGAATAGGATTTTGTTTTGTTATAGGACCACCCTTTTTTCGGTTCAATGCTGTCCTGTTTTTCAACACCTACTACTTCCTTCTTCAACTTTGATCTTGTTTCATAATCTTCTTTCCCAACTTACTGTTTCTATGCCCTTTCTGCGTAGATTCCGCGTTTCCTTAACTCCATACTAAATGGTGCCTTCCTCCTTCCTCTCTTTGGATCGCATTTGTTGCTGCGGGTAGGGAGGCTAAAACTAACGACTAAACTAAACTAAACCTAGATGTGAGTGTATTACTCAACGTTGGTCTCACAGGAATTTGATGGAAAAAGTTGCTTGTTCCTCCTTTGGCAGGAGACGGCGAGCCTTGAAGGCATAAGTATGGACGTAAAGAAACATAGCTCTGTATTGGACTAAGTTCCAATCAAATAACAGAAACGCTGCGCAGTGCGGCTTATCAGCACGAGAATATCGGCGCTGCATTCAGAGCAATACATACATTCCTAGGCGTGACTCAGGTGTCCTGATCTGTCGTGGACTGGCCTATCCAGATAGAAAGGATTCTGCAAATGAGTGTAGCGAGTTTTGGTAGAAAGATATTTCTTATTGCGCTTATCTCATTTCATACACTATAGCGGCCATAACCTATGGAACGGACAGAACAACACAAATTAGTTTATTTCTCAAACATTAATAGATGAAAAACGAGAAATGTTGGTGAACTCCACATGTATATATACGTAAAATAAGTGCATAGTTACACGGCTTTTTGTAATTTTGACCTGATATTTCGATTTTGAAAGAAAGTGATGTATAAACTTAAGCCATAAGTTAAGGAACCGTATGAAAATAATGATTTATAACCAAATTTAGAGAAGCATTTTATTATTTGGTAAACGTCCTTTATTTTCTATCATTTCATTGCATCGTTGACTACGTGACATTAATTTCTCACTAAACCCAACAGTTATATCTACTCATACTTCTTTCAGTAAATCCCACAAATGATCGAGATTTTGAGGATTTCTTTTCTCTCCAATGATCCACCATACATTTTCGATAAGTTTCAGGTCGAGACTCAGAGCTGGCCAGTCCTTCAGAGTAATCTTTTATTTCTCCAAGAAAGGTCATAACTCCTCAAACCTCATGGCTAGATGCATCGTCTTCGACGGAAATTGTGGGCTCACAAGGACTAAGTGAGATGTTGGTGAAAAGCTGTTCATAAACTTCTGCATTAATTGTCCAATGAAAACAAATAATGGGGCCCACACCTGCTGAAAAGGCATTACCTCCCTCCCTTCAAACTTTACAGTTTTTTAACATATCGTGGGAATTATTTTTCACTTTTTCTGCGTTCCACATAAATTTTAACCCCCTCAGGGGGATACAACAATTGTATCTATGGGAATTAGAGCGCCCAGGGGGATTATGTGAGGTCCCGAGCAAAAGGTTAGGTAGGTCTTCTTTTTGTTGAAATAGAATAAGTTTTTTTGTTTTGTTACGGACCATCTTTTTTCGGTTCACTGCTGTCCTGTTTTTCAGCACCTACTACTTTCTTCTTCAACTCTTATCTTGTGTCACGAACTGCTTTTTTAGCTTACTGTTTTTATGTATCTTGTGCGTAGATTCCGCGTTCCCTCAACTCCATATATTAAATGGTGCCTTCATCCTTCCTCTCTTTGAACATCTTTGTTGTGGTAAAGGGAAGCTAAAACTTTCTTATAATCAATCGCATAAATCAATCAACCGAACTCGTTGACTTTCGATTCGTTACTGAAGTGAATTCTATCTCATTGTGGATCAGTCAAAAGAGAATGATTTGGCGCAAAAAGAGATGGGCCTTTCGGTTTGCTTTCTAAATGAGATGCTTGCCGGCTGACATCCGAGCATGCCATCCTACATTTTGTAACTTGCGAGACTTTACAGCTACAAAATTTAAATCCAGCTGTTTTATCAAATCTTGCAACTGTTTCCTTGACATAATATTTCCTTCCCTTCACTGAATTTGAGAGAATTTAATGATGCTGTCGCAAAATGGTTTATTTTAGCCATGATAAAAATTGCAAAATTATCTCGTGCACCAGTTTTAGAGGTTTCCGGTCGGTTTCAAATCTAACATTTTAAATGTTTACTCCTCAGGTAGATGCAACTGTTATATTTATGAATTCGCACTCCCAGGGGAAAAATATGAGGTTCTTATCTGAAGGTAAGGTAGGCCTTCTTTTTGTTGAAATATGAAAGGTTATTGTTTTGTTACGGGCTGCCGTTCTTAGGTTCACTGCTGTCCAATTTTTCAGCACCTACAACATTCTTCTCAAACTTTTATCTTGTTTCAGGGAATTTTTTCTCAACTTTTTCTTGAACTAACTGTGTGGAAGCACACCTTGATCATAGATTCTTCGTTCCGATAACTCCATGCCAAATGGGTGCCTTTGTCCTTCCTCTTTTTGGTACGCTTATGTTGTAGTTAGGGAGGCTTGAACCATCTATTCTAATTTTCATTTTAAGCGATTTTTCCATTTATTTCCTTTTGGTTGCGAAAATGATATTCGTTTCTGCAAGAGACGGAGTTTTATGTGTTGGTGTTACCATTTGGCATGTTAATAGCTCCTGCAATTTATGAGTATCGTCTATAACTCGAAAGAATTGTATCAAGTGCGTAAAAAATTATGCGAGCTTAATGAAGTCATCTTAAAATCATTTTTTAACTTCGGCTGTGGGATACCACATTATTCATTTTCCACAATTAAATATTGTGTCGAAACTTGTAAACCATATAGATACTGAGTTTGTTTACATTCCTTAATGGTTATCATGTAATCCTTTCAATAATGTTTGAGTAATAAACTATTATGTGTTGTTTCCGTTCCTAATGTTGTGGCCGCTGCTATAGTTTCCGATACCAAGGGAAGAAAGATATGATAGTATCTCCACTCAGGTGGTACACGATAGGCAACAAGTTTAGATTTTTTATGTGTGTCCATACTCTATATCATGCTATAAGGACTGGTACCCCCCGGAGATGCTGTTAAGTTCCTTGTGTTATACAGTAGATAGGCCTCTAAGACTTTTATCTTCCGTGCCCAATCTGCTTTTTTCTATTTTTATGTCTTTTTCGATGCCACTTTTTTGTTTTTCCTCTTCTTTCCTAACCTGCACTGAAAGAAATAATAGCCCTATTTTGAAACACCCAGGTGCATCTGACGTTTGTCCCAAAACCGAGACACGCAGATGCATCATCAATGAGACACCTAAGATTAGGATGCATACCAGTGTCTCCAAACCCAATTTAGAGACGCTCTAGTGTCTCACTAAAAGTGCTTCAGTGTCTCATCGATGAGACACTTGGGCTTGAGTTTGTTGCATTTGCAACTGATGTTTCACACTAAAATCTACGGATATTACGCTGTAGCATTGCAATGTCAAGCAAGGTTGACGCTTCCAGCGCCATTAAGAAACTTGGATACGCTTACGTGTTCTTGAGCTAAGCGATAACTGCTGCTGGTGACATCAATACTTTGCCTTACCGCTAAAGAGCTGAGCCAGGAACTACACTCGTCTGCAGCAGTTAGACCTTTTCATGCCACCAGCTACACTTCTCCTCGCTTAGCTCAGAGCAGTAGCGATTAAGCATTAACTTCTCCTGAAGAGACCATCGAGACAGTCTTCAGGAGTAGTTATTTACGCGGTTTAAATTTAATTTGCTCCGTGTTACATTTACTGAACACTTATTTAACTAAAGTCAGTTTTGAGGAGTGACTAAGCTATTACATTATCATCGCCAATAAAAGATAGGCAGCATTTTGAGACACTTCGCGCTCATCGAGGGGTCTCACTTCCGATGAGACATCTATTCTCTTTTTGAGACGTTCTGGCTATCTATGAGACACCTGAACAGCCATGAGACACTTAGAGAGGCAAAAATTTATTTCAGTGTGTTTTTAAGCGCAGGGTGTCCTGTGTGAGGAAACCCCTGGCACACAAATTCTCTGTTTTTACTGACAATACTTGTCGTAGCCTTCTTTTCTTTTCAATGCAATTATACTGTTTTTCCTACTTCATCAGTCGTTTCAAGGTTGACCTTCAAATTTACGGTTTATTTCAGCAGGATATATTAAACACATATCTTAGAACGGCCATACATTTACTGTTTTAACGAAGGGTGAACACACTTATGACAAGAGGTTGATGAAACTAGCAAATATCGAGGATGATAAAATAATGGACAATCCCAAAGAACTTAACTTGGAGTACGCAGCGATGGTGACGAATTAAAGGTCAAGTAATTACGTTAAATCGTATATGTCGATATGAAGTTACACAGAGATTACATAGACTCTCTCTCAGAGTGCCGGCTGAGTTTTAAATTAACAAGTCAAAAGGTGGCACTAACAGACCTTTACAAGAGGAAATCTCGTACTATAATGATCCTACCTAACTGTCAACGTATCCTTAAATACCCGCAGTGACAGCTGCAGCTTCTGTAGATTCGTTGAGGCGGTTGGTAGTTCTCAACTGTCAGAGTGTTATGCGTTTTTTCTCCTTCGCCTTCCCTATGCTGAGCTTGCTTTCTTCGTTGATTTACTACTAACCGATCGGGCGAAAGGTCTACGTTCTGCCGTTCACTCTTTTGGTGGTGGAATTTCACAGTTTGTACCTAGGTACATAACATATCACCCCATCTACTTGTAGTTGACATTATCCCATGTTGACCCCGATGCTTTGATGGATGAACGTAGAATACTTCCTGTTTCTATTTTCCTCTGTCTTTCTTTCCTCTCCCTATGTACCTTTAATCTCTTTATTTTTCTGCTTTCTCTCCTACTGTCTGGGGTTTAAACTCCTCGAACGTTAATGTGCAAAGGCGTAAACCCGAACACGTCTCGTGACATTATAGAATAATTTAAATACGGGTAAAAGTGAACTTTTTTTACGATTGTTTGTAATTTTTTGATTTGTCAATTGAGTCCTCTAATCCTGAAATTTCACCCTGATGGGTACACTTGCGAGGGATCTGAGCATCCCCTCCTCATCCCTCTAGCAGCTCTCAGCTTCAGGCTGGCCGAGAAAAAGTCTTCTGGCGACAGAGCATCCGGTCTCCAAGGAACTTGGCCACGAGGATAATGAAAAATCCAACTCCCTCGTGGGACCAGCCCATATGAAGATAACCAACGCTCCGTCAGCTCCCGGCAACGTTATCGAGTTTGGTCTCGGTTCCCTCGAAGTTACCGAATTCCTCAAGCGTGATGGGCTCCTCAGCAAATAGCCTTCTTGGCCCCACAACAAGCAAGGAGAGTGGTCAAAGTTGTGGACAGCCTAAACTAAATATCTAAAATTAATTCGCGCAGCGCAGGTAAGCGGAGGCCTGCGTACCTCAAAACCGAGCTACCCGAGTTTTCGGCGCCGGAAAGAAAGCAAAAGTTGAGGATGATTTCTCATCATATTTTCAGCTGCCCCAATCCTCTACACCGCAGGAATAATCAGACTAAATATCGTTAGTATTAAAATCTAAAGGTGGAAATAAACTTCTCAGCTCAACATATTATCAGCCGTCAAAAGCTCACCAAAGCTTGAAGGAAGAAGAAATTGCTCCACGGAACAGAACTAAATTGCACACTCATAACAGCTCAGTGTGAACACGTTACCCGAGGTAACATTCATGGGCAACTGAGAGATACAAGACGCATCTGCCTCATCATAACACGCACCTGCTCTAGAGGAAGACAACAGCAACTCGAGGAATTTTTAGAGCCATTTCACAAGAAGGCACTTATCTTTTTCAGCAAGTTCCCCTCACGGTATAAAAAATAAACAACTCTCAGAATTTATCAAGTTTAATTGATTGCAACATTTTTGATTCTTCATTCTAACCGATGAAATATGTTATGTAGAATAAAATATCCATGACTATCAACTTTTATTTAGCCTTGTATTTGTGCCTGGGATCATTCCGTAGACTGAAATAACAATTTGGAAGCTTGGAATAACAATAGTGATACTTCATTTGTGCAGGACTCTCAATGCAAACAGCGAGTTGTAACCTCATAAAGAGCTTTATACTTCCGATCTGTGAGCTCGTTCCCGGAGTGGGATTCTTTTCGTAGGCCGAGATCCATTTTTCTGAAATATGTGAACTGCCAGCGGGATGTCCGGAGCTGTCGTTGTTCGTATCGTTGTCTCTAATGGCACAGCCGGTCCACTATTCTTTCTCGGTAGTATGTATAATATTTGTAACTAGACGTATCTTTCGATTGTGAAAAACGCGCTAAAGCTAAGGTGTTCAATATACTATCAAGGAATATATTGATTTAGTTGAAGGATGTGCGGTATGCATTATTGCAAGTACCCTGTTTTTGTGATGGTTCAGAAACAGAAATTGAGTGAAAGCGTCTTTAGCATAAATTCATCTTGAAACTCATGTGAAATTAAGTAATCGTACCAATTCCCCATGTGAATGGTGGTCTCAACAGCGAAAATATTCATTGAAATTTTAAAATATTGTTTTTAAACCTTGGAAAAGTTATAAGGTACAGTATTTCTAAGGGATCATTTAAATCCATATGAATTCAGTGATTTACCGATAGCAAACCTTCTTTGTCATTTCTCACGTATCTGCGCTTCATATGCTTTTGTTTTTAACTTTCATCCGCGGATAGAAACTGACAGGTTGACCGTCACTTTGTTGAACAAACTTTAACATATGGTTTGAACCGTTGAAATAAATGCTTAACTCGATAACTGTGAGGTCGAACGTGCTTAAATACAAGTTATCAATTTCATTTGAACATGAATTCCAGTCATGTTTACTATCTGTATGTACTCTATTTTATGCAAGAATTGTAAATGATTTACCTCCGTAAACCCATAAGAATAACCCACTTTCATATTTTTGTGCAATCATGGGTTTGCCTGACTGCTCGCTACCTAGAGCGCAGGTATCACCTTCTCTGACTGTAGAAATAATTCAATTCGCTACCATGTTGGTGCGTCGTGACGGCGATGTTCACTTCGCACCTGGAGGCGCTTGTCGCCCGCCTAATTAACGCTTGAGGCGAGCTGTCGATACACCGAGGCCGCCTCCCGCTCCCCGGATGACTTAATTACGAGGCTGCCACCAAAATTCACGTGCTCCCACTTCATCAAGGATGCTTCAGGCGCTCCCGCTCTCGTATCTGCATCATGAACGACTGTTTTCTGCCTGGCTGCCAGGCCAGCCCGGGCTTCCTAAATTCAATCAACATTTATCGTTCGATGATCTAAAATATTCTTGAACACTTATGCGCTCTGCACCATAAGCATGTGTATAGAATTAGTCATAGAACATCACTCAGGACATGATTCAAGAAGAAGAAGTATGTTCAGATGTTTGATTGAAGATTATGGTTTACTCTGTTCGTTTATCGAATTGAGAGAGTAAGTTGGCATCTAATTTTTAAGTATTTCAGCTTTGTGCCTGGTAAAATTGTCTATGCATCTACTGTCTCAGTGCTTAGTCAGCAGAAATACCTGTGAGCCTTGACAAGAGCGTCTGCTCATTAGTTGAATGTAAAAGAGCATCGAATTCTGATATCTTCATGCTGCTCCGGTGTGAAATATGCTAGAATTGTAGAGGCGTGTGGTAAACATAGCACTAGGGTTGTGTTTCACTGTTCAAGCGGTGTGTCTTGCTGGCTTCTCATATCCGTGTATGACCGTCATTTAATGCAGTGGTTTTGTACATCAATAGCTACTCAGTTTGTGAAGTACTTATGCCCTGCGAGATACAAATAGTGCAGTGATGACAGCGAAGTTCGGAGGGCATCCAAAACAATTCTCTCTGATGAGTGATTTCTTCTAAGCTGTCTTTTAAAAATATTTCCATTCTGAAAGCGTCTGTACAATGAGTTTGATTTATCGAATGATGGTCGGCTAATTTGGCTGCAAAAAAACGTACACAGAATAGGGTTTCTTCAAATTGGTCTAGTGCTGAATTTTCACACTATGAATTTCGACGTGAAAAATTTGACATTAAAAATTTAAATTGCGTTCTCATTCGTTTTCTTGTTTGGAAAAATCTTTCAAATTTACATGCCTGTTATCAAGCTCCTCATATACTCCAAGCTTTAAGATTGAAGCTATGTCATTTTTGGTCTCAAGTTGAATGATATTTGGTAGATTTGCAACATAGTTCAATTAAGGATTATTTCATCGTTCAAAGTGAAATGTAACACAAAAGTGTCGAAAACCAAAGTAAATATTTCAAACCTTCAGCGTTTCCCCTTTAATCAGTGTGGTTTTGTTCAGTGATACAGGGTGACCCAAAAAATTGGTCGAAAGTAAACGCTTATAACATAGAAGGTAAAACAAAACAAAATAAAAGAATATATTCTCAAGTTTTACTCAGTCTGTAGCAAGTGCTCAAATGGCCACTGCCATGTCCAATACAGAGATTAATCCGTTTTTCAAAATTGAACGATTTTGGCAACTAAAACATCTCGGTTGACTGAAGAGATTACTTCACGGATCACTTGCTTTAAGTCATCAATAGTGTTCGGTTTCAATTTAAATACCTTCTCTTTAACATATCCTCAGACAAAAAATTCAAAGGTGAAAGTGCAGAGAACCTAGCTGGCCAAGGAAAATCGGTTCGGTGTGAAATAATCTTGTCGTCGAAGCGATTTTTCAACCAATCGATTGCCGGCAAGGATGTGTGTGCAGTTGCACCGTCGTTCAGTGATACCAAATAAAACTTGAGAATATAGTCATTTATGGGATTTTGTTTGCCCTCTCGCCATCAATTACTTTAACGTTATAAGAGTTTACTTTCAACTAGTTTTTTGTGGGTCACCCGGATTTATTGGCTTCGTATACTTTTTCTTTGTCCTTCATTCGATTAAGCATTTTGCCCACAGGGCTCTTCATGTTCAGAGGTCGAACTCAACAATGCACTGTCCTTTCAGTAATCATCAGTCGACTACGTGTGATAAGAGATATTAGTCTTTGATAAGAGCATTGAAGTGGTGCTATCTATTACCGCCACATGTACGTTGCAATTCACTTGAATATAATCCGGGAAAATATGTATATGGTGGATTATTTCTGGTCAGTTTGACAGTATTTTCTAGATGTTTTCCCTCATATTCTGACGCATCTGAAATTTGTTCTAAATTAGACTTAACCGAAGTTCCTTGCATAGTTCTGCGATACCAACAGGAAACTGAGTGAATTAACTTGCTATTTTTGGGACTGGCGTCAGGCTACTGCTTTTCTAAGTTTTGTGATGCCAGCATCAGGCAACTAAAGTACCTTGTTAGTAATACCTGTATCAGGCCACTGAAGTACCGTGTTTGTAACACCGGCATCAGGCCACTGAAGTACCGTGTTTGTAACACTTGCATCAGGCCACTGAAGTCCCGTGTTTGTAACACTGGCATCAGGCCACTGAAGTACCGTGTTTGTACACCGGCATCAGGCCGCCTAAGTACCGTGTTTGTAACACCGGCATCAA
>JACJUY010000372.1:62172-137524 GCA_014220935.1 Platorchestia sp. MABIK
CTGCGGGCAGCGTGGCAGGAGGGCTGCGGGCAGCGTGGTAGGAGGGCTGCGTGCAGCGTGGCAGGAGGG
This sequence comes from Platorchestia sp. MABIK, assembly GCA_014220935.1. Classification (NCBI taxonomy): domain Eukaryota; kingdom Metazoa; phylum Arthropoda; class Malacostraca; order Amphipoda; family Talitridae; genus Platorchestia; species Platorchestia sp. MABIK. The sequence continues at coordinate 62,242 of JACJUY010000372.1, forward strand.
CTGCGTGCAGCGTGGCAGTAGGGCTGCGGTGCGGCGTGGCAGGAGGGCTGCGTGCGGCGTGGCAGGAGGGGCTGCGCGCTAGAAAAAGATGCCGTAGATCAGGGTTGTCAAACGTGCTTTTTTTGACCAAGTTTGGACACTTTGGAGTAAAATTTGATAAAACGCGAGATATTTGGCGATGAAATAGGGTCATCTAGCTACCATGCAGCGATTGCGGTGAGAGTTGGCGCTAAAAGTTACAGTGAGGTTGACCACCTCAACCACTGGTTGATGTGGTCCAACTCGAGAGTTGATGTTCACTCCCTCGATGCGTTCACATCGGGTTGGTGAGCAATATGGCATGAGGACTGGCGCTCCCGATGTAGATAGTGTTAGGTTACCTCCGCTATACTTTAAATGGGGCCTTCGGGATTCCTGTCTTTCGTGGATACTTGGATTTCCTCAGCTTCCGTGGGTTCTTCGCTTTCGTTTTTTCTTCCTATTCTTCCTAACGTACTTTTTGTGTGTGCTTGTTAACCGATGTGAGATCACACCTTGTGCATAGAGATTCCTAATTTTCTACAGTCGATACTAAATGGTCACTGGAGATCGTCTTAGCTGTGGCTAGAGAGTTGTAAACTAACTACTGCAATGATAACAGTGTAAGCAACATAGCGTTTCTGAGCGTAATTACATGTTCTCTACTGAATTTTACTCACTATTTGCACTACTTGCGTGTGTGAATTTCATCCTGTGTTGTTAAAATCCTTAATTGATACTGAAATGAAATTTTTTTTTTTAACTTTTTTTAATGCTGCTTATTAAGATTCAGGTAACGTTGAATGTTGCATGAATAAGTTCCAATGCAAATTATTAACAAGTTAACTCAAGCCAAATGAAGGAACTTGGGTTTCTTCATGCGTTGTTGTGCACCTTGAGTAAAAATCAATACCTACACTATGCATTGTCATACATGCTGGATTTTCGTACTATTTATATCTTACCATATGTTCAAATCCAATTTCAACGTCCATTTATCGAACGTACATGATATGAAATGGATCTGATAGAATGGGTTGAAATAAAAAAAATCGGCTATACTGCTGGTGTGTGAAGTTCCATACATATACTGAATGTCGAGTTCAGCCGTTCAGATCGACAGTCCCTCCGAATGTTTTTGATCATTTAAAATTTATAATGATGTTTTCGTACATTTTTTGGAGTTTTCTAATAATTGATTTTGGTGCGGTGCTTCATTATATTATGTGGTTAATATTGAGCTGAATTATTTATAACTTATCAAAGTTATTGGAATGTGTCGCAAAGGCTACTGGAACACTGTGGAAAATTGGGGGTTAATTAATCATAGCTGAATCAGAAAATTTAAACTCATCTCTCAGTTCTTTCTTATACGAGAAAAAGTTGTCGTAGAGGAACCCTAACATGCTGTGGACCTAGAGCTCAGCAGCGTGAGTGCCTCCATTGCTTGCGCGACCAAAATCGTTATTTGTGCTGCCATTTGCGGTGCTCGGACAATCAAGTTCAGGCACGCGTCCTCATCCTCATCTCTGCTGCAGGGCTGACTTTCTGGCCAAGATTTTCAATAGTGAATTTCTTAGAATAAAATTTAGCCGTAAAGAGCACTGAACATGGGGCAGCTCTTTCTTGTGGGTTGTGCTGGCCCGCTCGTTTAAAACGAATTGCGTGCGTTCAAATTAAAGTTTTTTAGACAAAGCAGCCCATGAGTTATTGCCGTCTAAATTTTTCGCCGAGATATCTATGATTTTAGCCTCCCAGTGCAGTGGCCATACTAGGGCGGCCAAATTCGTGGATGCGCCGGTGAAAAACTTGACCTGGCCATAGTGGCTTCACAGGTGCGTCGTGTTGCTTTGAGCTGACATCCGTCCCTTCAATCGAGAGGGCAACAAAAATTGGTTCGTTCAAAACTGTTAGAAAGTTTCCCAACAGGGTTGTTTTTCAAGCTCGCTTCATTTTTTGTTTACTTAACCATTTCTTCCCGCCCCTTTTTGCCTGTTGTTATTCACTTCATTGCAGTTGCAAGTGAACGTGAGTGCTTAGCTTTCTCAAAATCGTTCCAGTTCAACACGTGTTAAAATACGAAGATCATCACTTATCATCTTTACTAAAAGAACACTCAATTGTTCAAATTCTAAATCTGTCAATTTCTAAAGGCAACGTTTCGATGTTATCAACATCATCTTCAGGCTGTAAAATCAAAACAAAAGAAACACTTAGTCACATTGGTAAACCTATGTCAATGCAAAACTTAGACTACATCAGACTGGGTAAAATAGAATTATAGGTTATCACATTGCGAAAAGACTAGATCATACTAATTTTGTACAAGATTGAAACTACGGATGACTAGTTGTTATTGCACATTAGATATTCACATGTTAGCGGCACCAGAAATGGAAGCGAAATGCACGAACGGAGGGTAAAAACATCTAAGCCACAGTCCTACTGAACAACTTTTGAAGCAAAAAATCATTTACATTTTCGTTGAGGCTAGGTTTAAGCTTGTGAATGTGCATTGCTTCTATTATTTGAATGTTTCTTATTTGTAACATTGGACAAAATTTTAGTATTAGAATACAGATCTTCATTTGAGGGCTTACAACCATGATCGATACGGAAATGATTAAAAATGGAACCTTGATATTTGTGTGCAGTTAATCTTTGTTTTAGGGTCATGCTAGTCATGCCAATGTAACACTTATTGAGAGACTTACATTCTCTCCTGTTACACTCGAACTGATATATCACATTGGCTCTGTCTAGGTCGCTGACCCGTGATCGGGAAATATTGTTTCTTACTCGGAGATCACTGATTTTATGATTTTTATAATACACACGAACTTTAATTGCCATCTCTGAATCTGTGGGTTTCACAAAAGTTTTGACAATATTTTTAAACACACGTTCGCCTATTTTGTAATTGTTATACATTTGCTATTCATAAAATACATTTACATTCCGTTGGTTGGGTCTCGGAGTATGGTCACTATTCAAAATTCGGTTGACAAATTTACCTATGGTTTTACCAATAAGAGTAATGGGTAAATTGTTACTAACCAGCAACAGTTTGACTCTAAGCATTTCTGAATGAAAACTAACCCAGTTGCTGTCCACTTTATAAGCTCTATTCAATAAGGTATGAATGACGCCTTCTTTGTACACTTGAAGTGCATTACAATCATAGTTTATGGTTTCAACAGTATGCGAGGGCTTAACATACACAGATCTCAGAAAAGCACCCTGCGAAGCTTCAACTAAAACGTCCAGAAATGGCAACTTCCCACTTACACTCAGCTCGTACGTGAAACGCAACACCGAATTATTGGTCATGAAATTCTTCAACATCTCCAACTGCTCCACGGTCTCGATTTCAACAAAAATATCGTCCACGTATCTGCTGTACAAAGTCGGTTTCTTTTGTTTTGATCTTGCAGCCTGAAGATGATGTTAATAACATCGAAACGTTGCCTTTAGAAATTGACAGATTTAGAATTTTAACAATTGAGTGTTCTTTTAGTAAAGATGATAAGTGATTATCTTCGTATTTTAACACGTGTTGAACTGAAACAGTTTCGCAAGGTCGAAAAATTGGAAAAGAAACGTTCTCGGAATCATTGTTCCAGCTCTTTAAAATAGAACTCTGCTCAGTGCTGCGTAACTGAGTTAAACTTCACATCGGGAAGGATCCCCTCATATGTAGTCAAACAAATACTCAAACCGAATTTTCCTTGTATGTGCACTATCGACATTGTTCGAAAGATCTAGAACAACATGTGAGCAACTGTCTTCTTAACCTACGTCACTAAGGATGCGTGCCTTGTCTACGGAAATGTCTGAGTTTGAAACAAGCGTTTGAAGTGCACGAGAATGCTACGAGGTGTAGAAGTGAATGAGTTAATCGAAATACTTTTCAACAGCCCATGTGGAGCTCATATTTTGAGGCTCCATCAGGCTCTTCTTCATTCGACGTGAAGTGCACGAGGCCTCGCGACACGGCGGCGTACGACGAACTCCCTGCACAATTCCCTTGGTGTAATGGGAGGTCACTAGCTGTAGCTCACAACGCCTCAAAACTGACCTCTTTCTTTTGGACACCTATGATCTTTTGGTTCATCTTTTAGCATGCAGTTGCTCTTGTTTTAGAAAAAATCCATGTTTTTCGGACTTTCTCTACATTCAGACCAGTCGGAGGCGTTGTACTGGACTCTCCAGTGCACCACGGAATGAGCAAAATTGTAATATAGATGCTTGATTGAAATTCATCTCAAATTCAGCCGAACACGGAAAAGAAAAATCCGAAAAAGAGATGACGCGCGTTCAAACAGTTCATTGAAAATCAGTCCCTGCAGAAAAAATTAGCAGCTTTAACCCAAAATTACAGCCGTCATTTTTAAGGTCGGGTGCTGCACATTAGTGTGTAGATATGCATGTACCTTTATTGTATAGTTACCAAGTCGAGCGTGTCGTGATGGAATTTACGTGATATTCACGCAGTATATTTTTATTTTCACGTATAAATTAAATTTCATCTTGATGACTGGACGTTTTGTTGAGACATTTCTCAGCACTCAATGCCAATTTAGCAACGTTTACTACGACAACGTGTTGTGGGTTTACTTCCCCAGTCCTTGTGCTTACTTAGCCTGTCTACAACACTCGGTCATATGTGAGCGATAATATTGACCTCTTTTACAATTTTTTCCTATTCATTTTCTTCTTTGTACCGACATTTGTTCAAAATCTATTACTTCCAACAAAAGCTGGTGTAACAGAAAGAAAGGGAATTTTGATCTATATCTTCATTTCCTAATTTCACTTTAATCTGAATTGGGCGGAAGTAGATGTTAAACTTTGAGTTCTGTTTTTTGCAGTGTCTGGCACTTCTCAACTTGTCGTTTCTCAACCCAACTCATGAACGCCTGTTTGTAAAAATTCTGCTAGTTTGTTTATTACAAGTGTTTGTCATGCTGGAATAGTGTCGGTATAATTTGTCATCGTAGCCTCACCTATTGGCTGTACACCCCCATTCTGTGGCATTATGATCTGTATTCTCGTTGTAGTCTGATCTTTGAGGCCTACTGTAGCTCAGCTTGCACATGCGCAGGAATGTGAGGTAATTGTGATTTTCTCTTCGGGAAGGTTTTGTTCCCTCATTTTCTGCAGGTGCTTCACCGTCCAACCTTCGAGATGTTGACTGGAGCTGTTTGTCCGTCCGCCATGAGTGTGGTCGTCTTGTTCCGTATTGAAAGCTGTTGAAGAGTTGGGTTTTCTTAGTAATGACGGCAAAACATTTTTCTAGTATTCCTTCATCTGCTTCATTCTAATTAGCGACTGTGTAGTTACAAAAATGTTGTTGTATACGACGTGTTGCCCATACTGTACAAAGTTAATAGGACTGCTGGGATAAATCGACGTAGCTTAGCTCTCTGAGGCCTAAATATTTGAATGGTGTTTCTTCATGTGTGTTAGAAACTAGCAATAGAAGACTGACTAATTTCAATCCAAATATTTGACAATATTTGATCTTTGTCGCCTAAATACTTCTACAAGAACGCTCAAGTGGACGGCAGAAAAAAAATTCATCGAGTAGTTAGTTGCCCAGATAAGTTGCTGTTCTGAGCTGTTTCCAGTCTAAGGGCACTGATATTCAGATACTCCAGGCACCTATGAGCAGGTTTGCTGTGCAGGCGTGTATGACGTGGAAGAGTAGGATGGGGTTCCTACACTTAGAAGAGAAGGAGGTCAAACCTTCATTGACTTCATGTGTGCTCCAGCGTAAGTTCAACGTGTATCCGTGAGCTGTGTGTCCTCAGCTTTAAGGGTTGAGCGGCTTTAAGGTTAAGTGGTGAGTGATGGTTCACGAGCACATGTGGGCAGGAGTTCGGCTGCTGGGCTCTTCGCCGCTCATTATTTATTGATCTACACGCGTGGCACACGGTGCACCACCTCTCGTCTTGTAGATCTTCACCAACTGTTTCCAGGCAACGCGCGGCCTAAATAAAGATGGTAGTCCAGTACCTGGCGGCGTTCTGTTTTTCAGGCCGTCAGCTCAATTATCATGCATTTTGTAGGCCTTTTTTGTACTTCTTTCTTCAATATTTAATCTTTTCTTTACTTGTGGGACGTTCGCTCGACAAGTAGGGAAAATTTGTACTTATTCGAGTTTACTTTATTTTATTTATTGAAGAATGAAGCCGAACAAGATTTTGCTGATCACTTGTATTGTGTTGATAACGATAAATATTTCAATTGTGTTTTGGAGTTACAGCCCTGTCTTGGTATTCGCGAAATGAAACGCGAAGTCCTTAACATTCGTGACCACAACTCTCGTCTCACGGAAGCTGCACAGTATCGTCTTCTTCACTTTAATTTCTGATGGCAGAAACATGACACAATCGAAAACCAGTAATTGGTAAGTATAGGTTGCTTCTCTTGGCGATGTACTTTCCAGTCGCGTTTCAATGGTGTTGGTTCATTTGCCTTCCTCAGTCGACGATAGGCTTGTACTCAGGAGCTAATTGCGAAGGCTTGATTTTACGATGAAAATTTTGAACAAAATTGGAACCTCATTTTTAAGTTGTAGATGAGCACTCGATCATTGGGAAGAACTTTTGAATTATGACATCCTCCGTTCGCATCATTAAAAGTGATTTTTGTTATGGAAAAAGTTATGGAATAGCTTTCTTTTTCATTAATATTCTCATAAGATGAGGCTTTGTAACCTAAAATCATGCCAGTTTTTACAGATTAGTAATTACCATATTTAATACGGCATGCTTATATTCTTTTGGAAGTTGGAGTGTAAGAACGTATATCATTGATTCACGGGGGAAACTTGAATGCAAATAACTCTAGACAATGTGACGTCTTAATGATTATCACGTTGACCACAATGGGTAACACTGAAGTTCAATATTAAACTGAAGTTTTAAAGTCAATTTGTGCGAGAAATTTTGAAAATAGTAAACATCAACTGGATCGTGCCTTCATTCAGCTTTGATGAAGTTTTATGAAAATTGAGTTTGTGACCACTGGTCGATCAGCAGCATTATTAGAATCCCTTACGTGGCCACCTGCGGCTCACGTAGCAGTCCAAGGGTTAAATCTTACTAAATGGATTACATGGTTCTAAACTGAAATGAAACGACACGAAAGTGTTTTTTCTGAGTAGAGTAAATTCCCTTTGGGATCTAACGTACGCAGAGATAGAATTCTTCTGCTCCTTTTTGAGTGAGGAAGCCATGAAAGAGTTAAGTACTCGTAGTTAGTTATGTACTAATTACGAAAGTAGGTAAGTACTCGTAAATAGATGCATTTAATTGATGCAGACACACCTGCGATCATAATTGCACACTGAGAGTTCGACCTCAGCACATTACTGGAAGTAGTACTGGAAGCCAAGAAAGTAGTTAAGTACTCGTAACTAATGACAACAGAGTACATAAAACATTGTGAGATTGTAAACTATCTATGGGTACACTAGTTTGTATGAATGCTAATGCATTTCAGACATTTTTATTTTGCACGATTGTCACTGCAGTTATTGATAGAAGACAGTTTAAAATGTGTGTTGAATTGACCGTCAGATATATCAGTGAAATTAAAGGATTATCGCTTCACTGATTGCCAATGATCTAGATGAAAATATTTCCTGCATCTGCGCAGAGTTGAAAATTATGCTTGCTAATGAAGTATCAGAGCTAAGAAGATCGGTTACGCCGCTACTACGAAACTTCAATGCGCGATATAACTCACTCACGTCACTTAGTCTTATTCGTGGCACGTTCTGCAGATCGCATTTTTATTCTCATGCTCGCAGCCTCCTCATTGTAGATTTATTCTTTTGATTTATTCCTCCGCTAGGAACATACTCTCATTAGCGTGATTCACAAAACCTGTCTCTTTACGGAGAGACTTCAATCTGGTCAAGTTTACATATATTTCACTGAACAGAAACTGGATATAACAAGGCAGCATAGTTTTCCCCGTGGATGTACATATTCCATGAATATTTTAAAATCGAAATTGAACGAGTCTGCTCACTGTGCACTTGAATATTGATTTAAATTCTTACTTCGAGTGCCAGTTCTCGATGAGTGTTAAATCATAGGTAATAATGTATTCGTATTTTATTTTATGAAAGTTGCATTTTTTGTTATTTCCAAGTTAGTCATACTATTCACTAATGGGCTAATTTCTCCAATTTGTGATGAGATGAACTTTCGTGTAGAACGATTGTAGCTTAAGAAGAATTTAGGTACGTTTAGAAATTTTCTCTTTTAAAATTTTTTTTCTTCCTAAGCATTACTGCTCGTATAATTTTGTGATACAACTTAGCCGTTCATCATCTAATCGTTGCCAAATTCTACAGTCAATGAGATGAATTTACGCAACTTTTTTTTATTCCCATGGATTTTGTTTCCGTGTGCTAAAAGGACTTGCACTGACATATGAGAAGATTCATGTACTGGGGAAACAATTTGACGCGAATGTGCCGTGAGAGCAATATCTCACGTGGTGAAAAATCTGTTAGGAATGAGCTCATTGCGGTGGAAATTGAAACGTTTATAGAGAAAATTTCGAAAACTAGAACAGCATTTGAGGAACAAAAAGAGCTATATGTGTTCATGCTGCCGGCATTGCATGCAGATGCTGGAAAAATGTGAAGTTGATTCTCAAACCTGTTTTCGTTTGAATCGAGTCTCATACATTAATACTTGGATCGTTTTGGTTTTACATTGATGTCAAAGTTTTCTTTGCCAAAATTGCCTAGTTACCCAGGGATTTAGTTTCAAAATGATACTAGATTTTTAGAAGCGCCTTGTGGAAGAAATCTTCAGAGCTTTTAAGCTCGTTTCATGAATGGTAAAATGTTCTATTTTTTGCGAACATTCTCTCATTCAAACAAGCGCCTAATGGATTTCCGGTTGTGAAGACAAGGAAAATACCCTTGAGACATAAAATACTGCAAGGTTCAGGGCCTCATCTCTTTTTTTGGGCGCTTCCTGCAATTTACGGGAGAGCGAGTTGTTCTGCATTCTCATGAATGTTGATACGCATACTCACCACTCCGCATCGTGCAGTGATGAGGATTGGACGGTATGCTAACACACAGCGCACACATTGTAATTGCTCATTCGTAGCAATTTGCTCAGTGCTCATTTTCTGAAGTTTGGTGATTCTTAACATTTTGTGTGGCTTACCGAATGACTAATGTTCATGGAGAGGTAATAGAGTCTTGAAACGGACAGTTTATCTGCGATCTCTGACGTGAGTAGCTATGAATAATTATTCGCTTCCACGCACAGTTAAGTGAAAACAGCATTTGGAAAGTTTATAAAATGCATTTTATTGCAGTTTTTTTGAAAAAAGAAATCTTGAGAAACTTACATATTCAGCGAAAATCGCACATATTACAGTGGCACATATTGCGCGGTGAAAATATGTAATTTTTTACTGAACAAAAATCCAGAATAATTCATAAAATACCGAGCAAAAAGTAAGTTTTAAACATGTAATATCTGTAATTTTTGGCAACGAAGAACGCCAGAAACCCGTGAAAAACCTAATAACAATGTCAAGTCATTGTCGGGAAATTTTGCTGATAGTGTTATATTAGATAATAATGTTTACATTCCCCACATTAGGCTAAATGAAGTACAAAATATTGCAGCAAAGCGAGCAATCAAAAGAAGTGAAAGATAGTAATATATCTGTGCACTCAGTATAAACGCGCTATTGAAATATTTATATAAACCTTGATGCCCTTTCGAGCGCTGTAGGTTTCATCGGGAAAAAATGAAAGATTAGGGGGACACGGAAAAATTTTCGAGATCTGGTGCCTCCCGGAACATTTCAATGAGATGTCCACGAGATGTACTACGTCAGGGTAAAATCAATCTGTTTGTGATAAGAAATGAACTTCAAAAAGATCCTAGGGCTACAGCAATGCATGTCTGTACGAAAAAAAGTATGAATTTAACTGTGAGAACTCGAAACACCATATATCCTCGCAAGAACTCATCATTTAAGAACACCGTTCAAAATTCAGAGAGCAATTTTTAAAAGTGAATTTAGAATAACATGTTGATTTTTTGATCAAATTTTGTGATCTGAAAAAAGCATAATAAGCTTTATGTCCAAAATGGTGTAACTTATTTGTTTTTATAGCCGTAATGGTGTGATGGTGTAGAGAAAAGATGGAAATGCCTACACCCAGAAGAGCACCGATCCGACTGTGAAACATGGCGGCAAGAGAAAATGATCGGGCGTTGCCTGTCACCTAATACTGCAAGAGAATTCTGATATTCGTAAGATTCATTGATTAAGTAGAATACTGTACGATTTTGAAATGTAACTTGTAGAAAAACTGCTGAGAAAATGGATCTTTCATTAGCTGCTTCAACGAGACAACGATCCCAAGTATAGCGCCAGGATAATTCACGACTGGTTATAAGATAACATTACTAACGTGCTGACTCGACCTGGTCAATAACCGAATTTAAATCCGGCAAAAAAGTGATGAACAATTCTCAAAAATCCGATCCACACTATATAGACGACCGACCATCCTCAATGTATTGAGGGTGTTTGCAAAAGGAGAATAGGCCAAGATCTCGTTCAAATCTTCCCAGAATTGAGTAAAGGCTAACATGAACCACTTAATGGAAATGTAAATAGAAATTAAACATTGTCCTTTCTAGTGTCCTAGTACTGGTTTCACTACATGCTTTGTTTAATTGGTATAAATTGTTTTGTACGCGACAAATGTTCCGTCTGTGCCCCTCAGTTCTGTTGATGTTACTTGAATATTTCATGCAGTTTGATAATTCTGTATTTTTGATTTTTGTAGATAAATAAGAGTTTTCTTCTTTGCATATATTTGTTTTACCTCACTGTATTCAAGGTTTTACGACCCTTTTAACGATCATGAAAACTTATTTAGCTACCGTTAAATAATTTCAGATGTGCATTTTTTTCGGTCGATTTTGATTTTAGGCCTTTCACGAAAATTAAAAATTCCGTTCCAAAGAATCACTAAAGGAACATATTTAACAACGTTTCACATGAATGACATTCTGCTCGCTGATGCGTTGTTTTCGAGATATAAAAATAATTACGTGCAGATAGGAACAACATTATATAGCGGTTGCTTAAGCCCGTATTAGACGGTGGCAAAAAGTGACACTTTTGAGTGAGAGAGATGCGCTCTTTTCTTCGAAGTCATGGCAGCCGCCGTCACCAGCACACTGCAATGTTATTATACGATGCGGTGTTCGCCAGCCACACACATGGCGGTCAGTAGCGCACGAAACTCGGCCGTGGGTGGTTGCGTCATAATAGCGCTCTCTAATGCTAAGGACCTACAGAGCATACGAATAAAACTGGAAAAAACGGATTTGTTTTCATTGTTGTATTTAGCAATACATGTCTTTCAAGTCATGTTCATTTTCTACGGTTAATTCACTGTAATTCAAAATTAAAAATTGGTTAAATAAATGCATTGATATTATTTTAGAGGTTCTGATACCAGCAAAATATATATACCATCTAAAAAAAGAATTATGAAATTAATATGGCTTAACATCATCGTCAAATATATTTCATTATAAACTGGTTTGGAATGCGTTGCTCCCGGGAATGAAACTACGCTGGATGGCAATTAAAGTTTTTTTTGCATGGTGGAATGCAGATTGATTATTAAAAATATGAAAAACATCCAATACTGGTAATAATGAGGCACTTGTAAACATAATTGCAACATGTGCGTCGGTACAAATAACTCTAATTTTAAGAGCAGGTACCATCATAAATAATATTTCATCATACATTAAAATAGCACTGAAATTAGTGAAGAAATGTCTATCACGACATTATTATATATTTCGTTGGATTATTTAATGCTTGGTTTAGTCATCAGGCTGACATACGAACAGTAACACTGTACTGATTGTATTTTGAACAGTAATAAATGAGTATTGGACAAACAAATTGAAAATTTTTTACAAAGCGGTTTAGTATAAATTTATACCTGAACACTTACTTTCCTGAAAAAGTATAAATAGAGTATACCATGCTTATTTCCTTAATTTTTTACTTCTGCAACTCAGGCTTTGCAAATTATTGTAACTGAAATGGCGGCACTGTGATTTCGAACTTCCGAAAAAAATCATCATAGTTGTTTTTATGCAGGAAACAAGAGTATCAATAATACATGTGTGAGAATTAATTTGTTACCTACATCAGGCTGAGAATGAAGTATTTATCCAATGGTTAAGAAGAGGCGCAATGAGTGTCAACTTCGTCTAAGAATGGGAATACTATTGGGAATTGGAATTACAATTTGGGAATACTATTTCATCAGTTCCTGTACCTGATTTCTGAGAATCTTTTAAGTTTTGTTTTTCCGCCTGAACTGCGACTGAAGTGCATTTATTTATTCTTTGTTTACTCAGGAGTTAATTCAATCTCTGGCTTTATTTCTTTAAAGATCTTGTTCAGTGCTATTTTTCGTAGAGATCTATCTCCATACTCGCTACTTATCTCTCTCCATGAACATGGGTGCGTTTTTAAGATTTCTATGAATAATGTTGTCGACCGCCTACTGGAGTCAGCAAGCGGAGCAGGAGAAGGGAGAGGACAGGTAATCGCAGACATGCTTCATGAACGAAGTCTGAATGACTACTGGGCAGCAGCCTCTGCGTGCATGCTTTGCTATCGCGCGGAGAGCGAACACGAAAGTTGCCACTTTTGTACGCTGCAACAACGCCAACGAGAGCAGAGTTGCGGCAGAAAGAGAGGAAATGGGTGGAGCTAGCGATGCCGCGAGCAAAAGTTCACACTTTTTCCACCGTCTAATACGGGATTTAGTCGCCGCATTGTTGGGTGACGCCCACGTTTCTGGCGGGACACGCCCACTTCTTGGCGGGAAATTAACACACTCGGTTATGGTAAGTTAAGGTAGGCTATTTTAGGTTGATTTATGTTATTTTAGGTTAGTTTATTTAACTAACCTAACTTAACCTGCCCTAACCTCACCCATCGTTACGTCAATATCGTATTACAGCATATTTACGTGTCCGTTCCTTCACTTTTATATCCGACGTTCTTGAAACTTCAAAGTTGAATAACTCGAATATAACGCATCAGCGAGCAGAATGTCATTTGTGTAAAACATTTCTAAATGTGTTCCTTTAGTGTTTTTTTGGAACGGAATTTTTAATTTCCGTGAAAGGCCTAAAATCAATTTTGACCTTTTTTTTCTTAAATGAGAACGCCATGTTCGGATAAAGGGGTAAATAAATTCCTCGGGAAACTGAAATTGTCTCAGTGATGCTGAAAATATTTTTGATTCTGAAATTCGAGTACAAAATCTACCTCCTGCACACCTATCACTTTCATCGAAAATTAGACTTTATCCGAAATATATCCATACCATGTTCACTAATTTGTCATGATATCGTCCGCCAAATTTGGAATGGAAATTCTTTGTTGCCCTGATGCCTCGTGGTATTGCACGTAGTTAGCAGTCCACATTTTTCGCCAGCATGTATCTTCTATTCAAGTTGTGCCTCTGGGGTAGAAGAGAAATGCACTCTGGCGAAACCACTTACTCAATACAGTATATATGGTATGCTTCAGGAGTTTCATGAGTTGTGCAGATTTGAAATTACATTCCTCACCAGTACAACTGTACCAGGGCCAAAATTTGAAATCTCCGTTTATTTGATACATTTCTCGAATCTCAGGGCTCATGAAAACGCTTGTCCTGCCAAAAAAATTCCACTATTTTCCGTTAAATTATGCAAGTTGAAAATAGCAATTTATTTTCACACACAATCCTGGATAGAAAAAATGATGCAAGTTTTTCTTTGTCATTAACTGATTTTCGCGCTCAAGATTTTCATGATTTACATGAGGGAGGGTTGTTTATCTGGGCGCTTGTTTGAGAGCAAGGCAGAAGTTCAGCAGGATGGAAGTTTTCAAAGGAAATACCGATGCACTAACTAATTCAAGTACCATCCAACATATCAACCTACCTTAAAGTTTTCCGCGTTTCATCTTTGAAATTTATAATTTGTACGACGTAACACTATCGGGAATTTATCCAATATACCGTGAGCAGCATTATTTATTTGTAGTTAATTTAGTTATATATCGCAGAGAGCTCAAAGGAACAAATTTCTCTCTTCAACGAATTGTATGTAGGACAGAGTAATGTGTCAGCTGGATTCTTATTTCTGCCTTAAATGATCATGCATTGTATTTTGACACAGCGGTGATCACCGGCTCAGTTGTAATAAGAGTAAAATGAAAATGCACATAATTTGCGTCTACTTTAAAAGTGTAAGATGAGTTCAACGACTTGAAAATTCCTAAAGTTCAAGGATTCAATTTAGCTGAATGCGCTATAGGGAACGATGAGAACTCATTTCCTTTAGTTAGCAAAAGTTTGAGTATAGCGAGTTTCTTCGTCAGGATGAAATGAAAATTGTCTATTCCGTGTTATAGCAAATAACCCAGATTCATTGGTACTGGCGCATAAACTTCAAGACGTAAGTAATTGTACCTGACCAGGGAAAACGTTCAATAACGGGATAAATCACATTTTGATCTCACGGTTGTGATGACGCTGAAATGCTACTAGTTTTAGTGGGGTCGGTGACGATTACCACAGCTTAGAAAACTCATGTAGAAAATGTAAGTTTCGAAAGCGGTTGTAAAGTCTGTCATCGTCTTTTTTCTTGCACCCTTACTCATCTATGTATAATCGCCGTGATATCAGATCTAAGGTCAGAACAAGATTCGCTGCGGAAATCATGGTCGGGAAGAAGTGAAGCGAGGCAATTTTTGGACGTGCGGCAGATGGAATTTCACTTGAAAGAACTTGTGCTCTTCCTTGCGATGGGCTCTTTTTGTTTTGCCATTCTGTTAGAGCAGCCGGTAACGATCCCTTCCCTTCGCCTTTTTGGCGCGCGAAATATTGTCTTCCTTACATTTTGCGTGCAATTTCGCAAATTTTCCCCTCCCGAATATTTCACAATATTTTGTTAGAAATGACTTTTCCTTTCCTTTAGTCCGACTGCGAAGCTAATATGACGAGGCTTAAACTCAAGTCCATGGGAAAGTTTCTTACGGGAAAGTTTGTGAGAACCACGAATCTACAGGTATGTATAATGAAACCTATTGAAATGATTCCACTCATTTTATTATCTTGCAATTTGATAATTTAAATTTAAAAAAATTCGAATTAAATGTGGGAAGATTTTTTCTTTTGTATTGGTTAAATCAGACCAAACAAACATTTGAATGCCAGCGGAATAGGTTTGTATCAAGTACGAATAGGTTTGCATTTTTCCTTTAAAACCATCATTCCAGTCTCCTGATCGTGAAATTACTGATTAATTGCTCACAATGCACGCAGACGAGACAAAATCTTGGAGCTCTGACCTGTGGTGACCAAATGAAAATGTTTGTACTTTAGATTGAGTTATTGTTTTCTGATATTTTTTTAAGTCATCTTCATGTGATCTTGAGTGGTAAACTAAAATTTTAACTTTTATTTCCTGTTTTCGAGTTCCTAGTGTTCATATCTGTATTTTTTCAAACTCTTGACAGACTTTTAAATTCAGACAATTGTAGACTTTACTGATACGAAGCCTAGGTGTATCCCATTTGAGAATGATTAGACGCGAGCGTTCCTGCTATCAGCCCTTGGGGGATGGCTGGCTTCACTGCATATTGCGTCCAGACCTGAAAAAGAAAACGCATCTTCTACTCCATCACCAGCGACCCTGCAGTCTTAGAAAAGTGCAGTCTTACTCCGATATAAAATTGCGGCCGGCAAATATCTTCCTCGGGCATTTTGGCTCCTGGAAATCAAGTAAAGTTTTGTTGCATGGCTCTTCGGAATGTTGATGGAACAGTTGCTTCGCTCTCATGCGTCTCGTAGTGCTAGGCCGCGTGGCTTCAGTATTTGTTGGCTTGTTGAATATTTTCTCTCAGACAACAATCCTTCGAGATTGTTTTGGGAAATTCATTTTCATAAAAATTCAGATGTTGTTGTGAATATGTTTGACCGTACAATGATGACCGATAAGTTTTGTACCCAATAAAAATCTGTTAAACAATGCAACAAATCACGTGATCCTGGGGTAAAAAGCTATTTTAGGCGCCAACGTCCTCAGTTATGTACATGCTAGAGCGCGGATTTCGTCTCGCCGAGTGTTTCATAATTTTGTTGACTGCTTTGTTCAACAGCGATTTATTGTATAAGTGACTTGGTACATTGTACAAAAATTTTGTGGTCCACTGAATGCGCAGAAATACCCCGCTCCTGTGTCAATAAACCGGACAAGTTTTGCATGATTTGTGGTTCCAGAAAGCGGCAATTGACTGCTGCTGGGAAATTATTACGGTGTCAAATTATGCAGTGAATTATGGTGTACTATACTTTAGGCATCGTGTCGGGGACCAGGAGAAGAATTCGGCTCCCCGTTTGTTGCACGAAGTGTTCACTTACCCTGAATGCTTGGATGCGAGGGAGGAAGTTCCCATGCGTTTTGGCGGGCCGTCATTTGGGATAAATCAACAAACCTTGCCACCGATTGGAATTTCTGCATGTCGCTATGCTCGAAAAGGAAAAGGAATATTGATTACCCCGTGATACCATCAGTCATTCGCCAAGGGGCTCATGGAGAAGGATTACCAGTCCTCGATCCCCCAACTCACACTCCGACAGACAGTGAAATGGAGGATGATGGAACTGAATTTGCTGTGTTCGAAATCATTCCAAGCGCCAGTGATGCTGATAAATCATTTGAACCGACAAGTACCTTCTGTAACGTGCGTAGAATCATGCACACAAGGTGAACTTCATGACCTGAGTACAGATTTAGTACTCTTAAAGAATAAAGCTGAACTCTTAGCATCCAGAAAGCAGTAGTGGAATCTCCTGGAGGGCAAAGTTAAAATGTCTCTTCTCTTCGCGATTGTCAAAAAGAACTTGCTTCATTTTCCAGCTGCGACGATGATTTAATATTTTGCAATGATGTTGAAGGTTTGATGCTGAAACTAAAACTTCTGTATATGGCATGCGGTTAGAGATTGTTTATAGACGCCTCGAAAATGAGTCTAAAGGCAGTACTATTGCATAACAGTACTGAAGTATCATCAATCCCTGTTGCTTACGCAGCCCCCTTGGTAAAGAGATTAATCCTATGTGTCAACGCCTTCTGAATCGTGTAAATTCCCATCATCGTAAATCGTAAGCATGTGATGATTTCAAACTAACAGTTATTGTGCTAGGTTTACAAGGTGGGTACGCTGAGTGCTGTTGCTATCTTTATACGTGAGTAGAATGGCCGCGTGAGGCATGCCGATTAAAAACAGATGGAATGGCCTGCACGGACAGCTTTGATGCCTGGCACTAATAACGTTTCCTACGAACCTCTAGTGAACCCAAACAGTATTGTTCTACCAACGTTGCTCATTAAAGTTGGACTCGCGTAGCAATTTGCGATGTCCTTTAACAAAAATTGAATTTAAATTGAATTTAAAGACAAACGCCAAAGCCAAAAAGACAAACGCCAAAGCCAAAATTTTTTCAAAATTTGTGGCTTTGGAGTCTTAAACTCAACTAATTAAGGTTGGCAAAAAGCTGTTTTTTGGTTTCTATATCCGTTCTTGATCGTTAAAAATTCTACATCATTCTAAATATAAATTAAAGCAATTTGGTAACTACTGCTTTGCACAGCTATACGCACTGCTTTCTGCAGCTCCACCTTTGCCGAATTTATACCGGCCTCCCGCTACTCCACGCCGATTTTTCCCGAATTAATATTGGCCTCCCGTTGCTTCTTACTGGTCTTTTTTAAATCAAAATCGACCACCCGCTGATCCGTAACGAACTTTCGCGACTTCATACTGGATTTCTACCTTTCTCTCATGTTTTAGAAGGTGACGGTAGTGGTCATTTCCATGGCGATTTGACTTTTTTCCGACTCTATCACCACTGGCTGCTGCCGTTGCTAACCAACAGGTGATAAAAGAAAAAGTGGCCATAAATTCCTATTTCTTGTTGAGAAAGAGACTGTCGGTTGTCAGTTCTGCTTTTGTTGGTTAAACACTTTCACTGCAACGTGAGCCACCAGTTGCCATGGAGGGGATTTTCATGATGCTGCTGACAGACCAGCAGGCACAACCTCAGTTTTCATAAATACTTAACTAAAGCTAAATGAAGGCACGATCCAGTTAATGTTTGCTATTTTGTATTTTTTACTACAGTTGACTATAAATTTGAGTTGAATGTTGAATTTCGGTTTAATCAATTGCGGTCAACGTGTTGAGCTGGCAGGCCACAGGGTGTTGAAGTCTCAGAATCTTCACGGAACTCAGAGGACGCATGCTGGTCTGCAAGTCTTAGGCCGCGGCCAGACAAACAGCAGTGGAGAAGGGCAGAGCAGAGCAGAGCCGGCGCAGTGTTTTATGTTAGTGGTATTCCTATAAGGCCGCGGCCAGACAAACAGCAGTGGAGCAGGGCAGAGCAGAGCAGAGCAGAGCCGGCGCGGTGTTTTATGTTAGTGGTATTCCTATTAGGGTGGCCAGATAAGTAGCAGAGAGCAGGATGGGGCAGCGCTGTCCGGAGCAAGCGGCAGCAGCGTTTTATCTTGAATGATAAAACACAGCTCGGGAGCTAGCAGGCAGTTGCACGCTAGAGTTCGTACGGGAGGATGTCGAACTTCTGATCTCCTCGGTGCAAGCTATTCGTGCTATTGGGGGTGCATCTCATATTTCGATCATAACTATGTTAATGAACAATGATCATTTATGGCAGACTCTGTGGAAGTTAGTATTAAGTGGGCTTGTATAGTTATTTATGCGTTTATAGGTATTTTCCACCTCATTAATTGAAAAACTAAACCTTTACCAAGCATTTTGTTTGTCAAAACCTACACTTTAAAGCGTTCCAATGCCGAACATTTTTATCTTGGGTCTTTCGTGTTAGGCGCTCGGCACTAAAATTGACTTCAAACATTCCTTTTTTATGTATCAACTTTTTCTCGACCAGCGCGAAGTGCTGGGCATGGCCGATACAGAAATATTTAAGTTTGCGTTTCAACAGTTACATTGGTAAAAACAACTTGAAAGCATGCAACTAAAAAACAATTAGGTTCTCTAAAAAACGGTTGTGATGTTCAAGTTCTATGAAAAATAAAAATTAAATTGAAACTAAGTGACGCAAGCCAAATACAAAAGATCCATATATACTTTGAAATTTTTATTAATTTTTCAATTCGAAATTCGGGTTGTTATATCCATAAATGTATACCTGTATACGCTTGAACGAATAATTTCCTTGTTCTGTAATGTATCTACACGTAAATCACTGCAAAATAATTCTGATTTAGGTATCTATAAGGTTTCAAGTCATTCGTCAGTAAATTATTTGCATGATTATTCTATCAGCAATCATAACTTGCATATCATGCAATTAATTTTTTGTGGAATTTCCTGATGCAATAGAAGAACAGTATCAAAGCCATTTAATTCATTGGGTGTAGAAATATACTAGGGAAATCGAAAGTAAAATACGAAAGTGTACGGATGTACTTGTAATGCTAACAACATAATACATAGCATAGCAATATAAATAAATATTCGTAATTAGATTTGCCAGTTCTACAGCTATTTAATAAGCAAACTTTGAGGTAAGCACAATCACAAAGCACTGCTCTTCTTGGCGCCCAGATTGTAACTCCTACGGACTCAGGACTAGCCACTGCTGTTTGTTTGGCCACCCTAACCTGCTAGCACAAGCAAGCAGCTACCAGAGGGTCAAAAATGCTCTGCTCTGCCCTGCTCCACTGCTGTTTGTCTGAACGCGGCCTAACGGCGCCCAATTTCGGTACGACGGGTGGTTCTTTGAGGTCTCTTCGTACTGCTTTGAAATCGCTGCTCTTCTTTAGAGCGCCTGTGATATTTTTGAAGCTCTATTGTCGAGATGCGAAATGGAATGACGTCAATAACACCTTAGCTGAAATGGGAAATGGTGAAGAAATATTGAAAGGTTGTATATGTGCGTATATGTGCTCAGTTATCATAGACGTAGAAAATTCTTTCTTGTAATGTACTTATTTCATGATGAAAATGACGCAAATTTATTCTTAGCTTATGAGGTTTCACTGTTAATTCCGTATTTTTCAGAATTTAATCAGTTACGCGTTTGCTGATTAACATTGATTATTAAGTTATTCACTCATCTTTGCATGAAGAAATTAATCATTAAAAATGCCAAAATGTATTTACTTTGAACTGCTTGATAAGCAGGTGTGTTTTTGAATGAGATCTTCTTCTGGTCTTTATTATGGATCAATGGATCATCCTCGCTTGGTGGTATTTTACAGCAATATTCTTCGACAGCAGAGCCTTCGTCATGTGGCTGACTGCTGTTTTTAGAATACACCGCTGAACTTTTATTATAATTTATTTGGAAAATCTATGACATTGACATTGTGTAACCGTCCATTTCAACCGAATGGTCAACCTTGGCACTGGAATACTTCAAATTTTATTACACCCGTATTATATAGACTCTAATGTAATCATTTCAAATATGAGAGCTCGCCTTCGAACTTAGAAGTGGCATTATTTTATTCACAATTACCGGATCGTTTCCAGATGAGCCCCGCCACAAATGTAACACTTGAGTTCACCCACTTGTAACTTTCGAAATAATGCACCTATCGACTTCAAATTACTCTTAAACGAAAGATTGAAATATTCTTTCTTTCCGTATTGTAGACGGTACGAAAACGGTTTTCTCGAAAAACCCAAATTTCTGGATATACTTACCCGACTCGAGCACCGTCATAACACAGAAGTTCACCCACTTGTAACTTTTGAAATAATGCATCTATCGACTTCAAATTACTCTCAAACGAAAGAATGTTTTAATCTTTCGTTTGAGAGTAATTTGAAGTTAAAAGGTGCATTATTTCGAAAGTTACAAGTGAATGAACTAAGGTGTTGCATTAGTGGCGGGGCTTATCTGGAAAAGATCCCAATTACCTTATTCAGTGACTGTTCACGACGAACTGAATATTTTGAAACATCTTTTCTGACGAAGGTTGCACTACTTTAACGGCCGATGCAATTTTGAATTCGTTCGATGCGGGTCGCACTTTTTGACCTTTGCCGGTCTTAGGTAAAACCTACCTCGCGCAAATGAATTTACGCCCAATTTCATCTAGAAGTGCTCGAGAGCGGCCAACTGTGAAGTATTTGACCGTGTGCCGCCTTTCACGGCCATGAATGACCACTGACGACTTGAAAACGATGTGGAATTTTAACTGGGGCGGTCGTTAATGGATTTCCCACTTCATCAAAAATCTTCAACTTGAACTTCACGATGTTCAATTTTTACCATCGCTTCTGCTTGGTGGTGAGATTCCTGCCTCTTCCCTGTTCCGTGAAATAGTTCAACAACCACGCTATTGGCCACCGTAAATTTAAACTTTCATTTGAAACTCGAGCCAACCTAGCCCTGTGATGAAATGTGACTTATTTTTGAGCCGATTATTAGTCTTGAATTTATAGTAAAATTGCATTCACAGTTGTACTGGACGCTGTATTTTCAAGAGCACCAGAGTTAATTTTTATATACCCGAAACTTTTTTTGATGAAATGTTAACATCGTCCATACTCGTTAAAATTTTGTCATTTTGGAACTTTCCAAAATGCCTTATTTTTAATCATCTTTGCATGTAAACTTTCTTGTTAATTTCTGTTACAATACTGGATTTTCTCACGGTAGTTGGAGACTGAATTTCGTGTTCATTAAATCACTGCAAAACTAATAAAGATACAAGATTATTGATTTTATACTGACTGGCAGTGCCACAAATGCCGTCTGTGTTAGTATTATTATATTAGTTTAGGATTCCCTAGCCTCAACAAAATTGATGTCATGAAAGTAAGGAGAAGAAACCAATTAGAATGGACTAGAAAACGGGTGCTCTAAGCACAAGATGAGTTCCCGCAGAGGAAACCCTACATGTAGAAACAGCAGGTTAGGAAAAAAGAAAAGGAAAACACAACGAAGAAGGCATGAAAACGGAAAGAAGCAAAGTGAGCGCAGAAGATAGTAGTCCCAAAAGCCTATCTATAGCGGAAATAACCTAACGGGAAGTCGCCTGGGGCGCCAGTCCCCTTTGCATAGGTTGACAAACCTAACAAATATAAACCTATTGCCTCACCTACTGTCAAGGGAATGGAAAGACGTAGGAATTAAAAGGGTTTTTTGGTTAAACTTTATAAATGTATGTCGCCCTGTTTTGAGCTTCAGCTTTTCCGAATACCAGTCTTCATTACTGTAGTCTTACGTATAAAGACAACGCCTGCTGAACGCTACACCTTCTACGATAAAGTCAGTGGAATTCGTGTGTTTGTTCATAGCTTCAGCAGTCACCGCTCGAGGCCGATGTGCGTTGTGGGTTACAATACTTACATGCTTTATTTATCAGTTAGTTTTGACGTGATAGCCGTGCCGATATTTTCTATTTTCATCATTTCATGTTTCAGTGTGTATCATTGTCGTTTCGGTGTATTCTTCAGTGAGATCGTCAGTCGACCCCCAGACTGGGATACTCGGGGCAAGCCCAGCCACAACCTAACCGGTTCCTGTATTTCTAGAAGAATCTATGTTCCACGCAACTTCGAGACTTCGAGTTGAAATCCGAAGTGTACCAGGAGGCAGCTGCGGGTGGCGGTTTCTGAAAACCGGATAATTCCCTGGTTTCTATAATTGAGAGTATTTCCGTGGAAATGACTTCGCGTCTTCCCCGGCATTCATTCAATCCACAACCTAGGTTTCACTTCTACACTGGAAGCGATGATCAAGACGGCTCCAAGCAGTCGACTCTTAACAGCTTTGTTTAAGAATTTTTTTTTATTTCGTAGCCGTTTTAGTACTAAGGTTAGAGTTTTGCGCGAATTACAAATCGTTTATATTCATTAGCTACAGATGTCCAGATGTCAGTTTTTATTGTATCTTTCATTCATTTCTCGTTGTGTGTATTTGTTATTTGCCCTGCTCTAAATTTCATTTTAAAATGTTGCACTTCAAGTAAACCTGTAAAACCTTATTTTTCTTTCACCACCGGTTCAACCAAGTCGAACATTTGTAACCTGAACACCTACGCTCCATGAGGGCTCAAAGGCGCTCGAACATGCGCCATTTCGAGCAGTTGCGTTAACAGAAATGTGTATGGGGGTGACTAACGGGCACCTGATGTCCAGATGTATATCCTGTGTTATTTAGAAGTTTGTTCCTCAACTGTTGTAGGCTATTTAACGAATCAAACAATTGTTCATAGGAATACGAATGAGTGAATTCTACTGGGTAGGCCAAAAAGTTCGTTAGATTTTTGAATATCATGTCTCCGACATGCTAAAGATTGTTTTTATATTCCTATTCTCTCAATTCTGTATTCAGTACAGCAAGCATGTTTGCGTCAGTGTGTGATAAGCCTTCAAGTACAGAATTTCTAACATTATTGCTAGCATTCCAGCCGTTGAAGGTGTTTTTTTAAATTTCTTTCTTCGAATTCACAGGTTAACGGTGAACAGCTGGAAAAGTTAAGCGAGGCTCTTCATCATAAACTGCTGGAACTGGTCAATCGTAAAGACGTTTCTCACCATGACAACACAAGGCCACAGACTGCTTTGACTACTCGGGAGAAGTTGTTGCAGCTTGCGTGGGAGGTTTTGCCTCGCCCTCCATATTCCCTAGATTTCACTTCCTCTGATTTCCATCTCCTTAGGTTACTGCAAAATTCATTGAATGGGAAAAGGTTTAATTCTGACGAAAACGTGAAAAGTTTCTTGGTAATATTCTCCACTAATAAAGAGCCTAAATTGTTCGAACAGGAAATTCAGAACCTATTTACAGATGGTGAATGATAATAGAAGCAAGGGTTACTAATATATCGATTGAAACATTTTTCCAAATTTTTAATAATTCTGTTTTCATTTCCATTTAAAAAACGAACAAACTTTTTGGCCTTTCGCCTTTACCCAACAAAAATAGGCATTCATCCTCTTCTTGAAAAATAAGTTTGAAGTATAAATACTCAAGCATTCTTCTTCTGTATCAACCGTTCAAAGGAGTACATACTTAACAAGAGAGGGCTTCTGAGTTTCCTCGCCCCCCGCAGGCCAGCTGTTGATTTAGAACGCTAGGCCTCGCCGAGGTGACCGCGCCATGTTGAGGCTTGGGCTGAGGTTCACAGGCCTCACCTCCGCAGGAGCTCACACTCACAGCAAACGGTCTTCCTACCGTGAGACCGTATTCTTTTGATAGACTCTGAACACGTGTTGAAGATAAGTTCGCTATTGAGAGGCATTTGTTCAGGATATTGGCGACATTTCTACATCAGGCACCTTAGGTTCTTGAAATTACCGTATAAGGTGATGACGATACATAGCAGCGAGGTGTTCTGGTAGGTGGAGACCCACATGAAGGAGTTGCGCAACGTAGTCTCCAGCTGGTCGCAATATTCTACCACCGGACTAACACCGACGTTATTTACCTCAACGGGCAATATTCCAGAAACTGCATGTCGCTCAATTCTGTTTCCCATTTCCATCTCATAATAAACAGAAAGGTTGTAATAGCCAAGCATAGCGATATAACACTAACAAAATCGCTCTATTGGAACTGATACATAATTAATTATCCCCTTCCGCAACAATTTTTTTTGCTAAAAACGTTTCTTTTTCAGACCAATTTTTTTATTTTGGTTTTATTTAGTATTTTTGATGCGGGTTATGAAAATAGTTTGTAATTATTTTTTCTCCCATATTTGTGGTTAACTTTTTATTTTGAAAATACCTTTGTCGGCAAAAACTAGTCAACTCGTCTTCCCATAAACCATATTTTTTTACCATATTTTCTTAATTTTTCTCAAAATTTTATTTCAGAAGTATTCAAGCTTCTGAGGGAAGGTTCATATTCACTATCTTCCGTTGAACTAGACATTTGGGGTGTAACACTTGAAAATGCTACAAAAAAATGAATGCAAATGTGGATGCAAACAACACCCATCCGACGACAATGGCTGTCGGAACAGGTCTAGTAACAATGTCCTTGAAATCCCACACCTCTATCCTATCGCCTCTGCCAGGCATACGATTTGACGAGAATACTCGTTTCACACGTAAAAGGGCTTACAAAGGCATTAAATTGACGAGTATATACGTATGTAGCTGGTTTTTGAAGGCAAAATTTTAGACGAGTATACTCGTCGACGACTGAAAAAAAGAACATTTTGTGAAGACGTTTTACACGTTTCTGCCGGGGAAGGGGTTAATCCAGGTTTATTTGTAAGGTTGCCCATATTAAAATCTACTGCTAACGTTAAAAGATCAAAGTTGTGGTAGAATTTGCTACTGCAGAGTATTATTAATGACTTACTGTTGTGTAAGTTAACTCCTGTATGAGTGAATTTTTTATGGGTTTGTATCATGAGGCAAAATACCCAGTGTAACTTTTTCGCCGCCTGCATGCATGTTTTAAGCGCTTAGGCTGCAAAAA
The DNA here is from genome assembly GCA_014220935.1 of Platorchestia sp. MABIK. Taxonomy (NCBI): domain Eukaryota; kingdom Metazoa; phylum Arthropoda; class Malacostraca; order Amphipoda; family Talitridae; genus Platorchestia; species Platorchestia sp. MABIK. The sequence continues at coordinate 87,854 of JACJUY010000372.1, forward strand.
ATGCGATTAAAAAGGTGGCATGCAGGCGGCGAAAAAGTTAGACAGGGTATAACTCAGAATGCCATGAAGGTCTGTATGAAAACAGACTAGGAAAAATGAAACTGGGCGTATTCATTTTAAAGGGGGCGAAATGCACGTCCGTATTGAAACAACTGGCACCACATCCGTTCAATGGTTTTAATAAGTATTGCCATTTATCTATTTTGAAAACACCACGACACTCGAACTTCAGGTGTTAGATGGTACTCAATGGATTGTGTTTGATTCAGCAGAAATCGATTTGCAAATCCATCTCGTAGTCTAGCGAGACACGCTTCTTTCTGCGTAAAATCTTTGCCTTCGAAATGGTTTTGGTGAGCTGCGATGTTGATAGACAGCAAGCGGGATTCATATCGATAGCAAACACGTAAATTCTAAGATAGACATTCATCCTCTCATAGAAAAATAAGTTCAGCGCACTTGGGAGATAATTATGCTTAGAGTTCTTAACTTAGTACAAATACTCATCACTGCATTCGTCTTCAACTTGTAAGCTCTAGTTGAAGTAAACACTCTGAACAGTTTGAACCCAAATTTTATTGAATAATGGAATGAAATTCAGCGCTTAATGTGTAGAGCAACTCCTTGAATCAAACAAAAAGAGTGGTACTGCAGGGTGGGTCAACGAAAGCTTTACTGTAGAGATGCCACGATAATCCACGTTAAATATATGAGATTTTTCGTGAAAAGTATCGTAAAATTTACTCCAAATATTGAAATGTTTTTAGAATATCTTTAGCCCCAGCCATTACTGACGAGAGAGAGCTTGGCTTAAATTGAACTTTGCTGATGGTCTGTTGAAAGGAGCTAAATTGGCTGCTAGATTCATCGTGACATCAAGGGCACGCTGCTGAGTTTAGTCGTTAGCGCAAATTAAATTTTTAGTCGAGTAAAAATTGAAGGGCTGTAATTTCGGTTCTATTGTTAAAAACGGGGAAAAATAAGTGACGAAATTCATTAGCGTACGTTCAACACGTTTTAGAGCTGTTTGCAGTCACTGCACACACTACACTGACTGTGAGATGAAGAACTCAACGTCGGAAAGAGGGAGGATAAAAGCATTGACACACGTGAAAGTTTACGTTTTTAAAGTGTAAGTAGGCCGACATTCGCGGAACTATGACAAATTGCACTGCATATTAGTAAACTATTTTCTCTCCTGGGGAAAGGTATGAGGTCCCGAGCTGAGGGTCAATCAAGTACGTAGGTCTTTTGTTGAAATGAAATAGGTTTCTGGTTATGTTAGTCACTATTTTTTTCGGTTCACTGCTATTTTTTTCAGCACATGCTACTTTTGTACCAATCTCATGCTAAGCGGAATTGTTAATCCCTTTGCGATTTAATTTTATGCGATTGAACTACAATTGAAAGTTAAAGTATCAACAGAGCTGTCAAACGTTAATGACGAGTTTGTCTGCTAAGGATTCCGACTGAATTGAGAACCCTTTTATTGCCAATTTGGAAGCCGGCAGGCTATTAACCGGATTAGGAGGACGATAAATTACTTTGCTGCTATCTTCCACGCCTTTTAGGGTACATGATAGCATAAAATTAAAATTTTCTCTCCAAGCGATCGGTTCGCGCAAGTGCAGAGTTCAATTCGAGGATGCAGGGCTGTGGGCTGACATATTTATATTTCTTAGCCAAGTATGAGAATATAATGTGTCAGTCATGCGCATGGAGCCATCTCAATAATCCCATCGAAGTAGGAGAATAAACCTTTTTTCTGTCGTGATATGTTCCAGTGATCAAATGCAGCGTGCTCTCTGATACTTGCAGCGGAAGCTGTTGCAAAGTCGGTATCTCCCTTAATGTTAACTGCGTTTGAAGATATAGATTTCTTCCACGTTAAACATGATACTCTCTCAGGTTCCGTTCCTTCTTGAGCGTTTTGAGTCGATACTGCCATGTCCTTTCTTGCTCACTTGCCTTGTATTCTCTCAGGCTGTATAATGACATCGCTGTTGCACACTGGCTTATGCTTCTGCTGACTGTAGGCGCTACTTTGGGTCACCTGAGTCGCAGAAAAATATTCCACTCGTATCTCGCTTGTTGAAATAAACATTTGAACTATTTTTAGGAATAAATTATTCAAAAAATCAATGAATTGAGACCTTGATTTAGTGCATACTTTTCTGCTGCTAAAATTTATTTCGTTATTGTGTGAAAAGGTATTCAGAAGCGATGGAATAAGGGAGCAAAGATTTTTCGTCATTAACGTGTTGCCTTGAAGTTATTCTTATTTTTACTTTTTTTACCAAAATAAATACTCACGTTCATCATTAGAATATTGTCTAGACGTTCGAGGGGTATATATGGGAATTAGCGCTCCCAGGGGAGCAATGTGAGGGCCCGAGCTAAAGGTTAGGTAGGCTTTCTTTGTGTTAAAATAACATAGGTTTTTGTTTTGTTATGGACCAACTTTTTTTTCGGTTCACTGCTGTCCTGTTTTTTCAACACCTACAACTTTCTTCTTCAACTTTGATCTTGTTTCATGAACTTCTTTCTCATCTTACTGTTTCTGTGCCCTTTCTGCATAGATTCCACGTTCCCTTAACTCCATACTAAATGGTGCCTTCTTCCTTCCTCTCTTTGGATCTCATTTGTTGAGGATAGGGAAGCTTAAACTAACTAATAATCTAATGATCTAACTCGAGGGGTATCATTGTAAAGATAGTCGTTTCTTTTTTTATTGAAATGTGCTGAAATCCTACACCGCTGCCACCATTGTCGTGATCTTCGGTGCGTTATCCCACCGAGTTGCCATCATTGTTATGGATGCTATATTTTGATCTGATCGTTGCACAACATTAATCGCATTCATAAGTCATACATCGTCATTTTCCAAGAGTACATTTCTATCGTAATTTCCTCATATTCCCATGATCATTAATCAGTTATTTTCAGATGATTGAAACTTGAAAGGTAAATGATCAGAAGGTTTCCAAACGATTCATTTACTGTTAAAATGATGACGTCTTTCGATTCAGAATAGTTGACTCAATCGATAGACAGGAATTCGTTTCATGACGTTATATTAAGCTCATATCGAGGTGAGGCCTCGTTACTGAATCAGTTAGCGGAACATAGATTATCAAACACATTAAGTGAATCTAACGCACACACCTTACGTACAGGATAATACTTCGTACGCAAAAGGCGAACGTCAACTAAACCTACACGTGAAATAACCGGATTAGGATGATAAGGTGGGATAACATGTTGGAGACTTAGTTGCATTTAGATTCCAGATTGGCGATCAATAAGTCATCACGTGACTTCGATATATAGCCCTCGCTTGCCCGTAAGGGCAGCGAAGCAAAGACATGCTCTTCACTAGTTACCGCTGGGTATGTAATGTCCCGCCGACTCCTTCAAGGAGCAGGCTTCACGCGTCTCTGTCACGGTTGCGAACAAACGTGTTCTGGATCACTATGCTTTACGTTAATTATTTATCGGAAATTGCAAATGTCGTCATATACTTAGCTTGGATTAGCTTTACAATTAATTCGCAAGTAATTTATTTAGAACGAATAAGATCCTGGGCATCTAAGGAAAAAATAAAACATTTTAAGAGAAATGGAAGTGCTTGGCAGTACGGCTTGCTTGAGACGCTTGGCGACGTGACACTCGCAGAGTGAGGGTATAAGGGTGGACGTAGTTCAAGCGATGCCCGTCGACGTTGTAACGGCTGGTTGCTGTGGTTGGGCGAGGTCCAAAGAAAGAAGTATATGTTGCGCTTATTGACGAGAATATATTTCGCGACCACGGTTCTTTTTGAGAAGATGATTGTCGCTGGCCAAACGAACCCTTTTTCGTATCGTTTTGTTAAACACGACGTAGAGCAGTTATAGTGTAGACTGTAACACATAAATCAATTTTCACAACTCATCTTTGTAATTTCTGCGTGATGATTTACCTAAATAGTGTTAATCATATCAGAGCTGTGAAACCAATAGCATCAAGTTATTTGAAGTTCTTTTTTTGAAGTTATAAATATACTCGTATTTTGCTCAATCAGTGTCAAGTTTTTTTTAGTTCTTTGTACTGCGATCGGAAGAAATGTTTATTTCATTCAAGTTAAAATAATTAGGCTTTTATGTTCCATTTATCTGACTTTGATGCTCTCCGCTTGATATACGGGGGGCACTTAATTTCATGCTCTGTTCATGTTTACTTGTGCATCAGGGAACTAGCTTGTGGTAGAAGAGGATCTACTTAAATGAGGACATGATATGAGATAAATCATGGAACAATTCGGTGGTTTTGTTGAACGTAATTAGAAACTATTTTGTTATCATTTGTCTTAGATTCTTACGACGATCGTGTTCTTTGCCGCTAGTGCTTGTTATTGTTGTTAATTCAGTATCGCAGTCGTGAGGTGTACATACATCTTAAATACCCGATCGAGCTCATAATTATGGTGTAATTATGTGTTGGCATCACTAATATTTTTATTAGCGCAATTTCGAAGGCTTGAAAATAATCCCTGAAACTATTTTCAAATTGAGCATTCCGTCAAAGAAAATGAGGGATGGGGAAGAGCATGTGCAGGCAGCTAGTGTTGTTAGCGGTTGCTTGTTTGCTCTAGTCCCCATTTCATTTATGGACTGTCCGCCAGTGCTATAGCAACCAACATCTACTTACAGATTTCTTGGGTACGAGCATCAGGTCTGTTTAAAACTTTGTCAACACTTCACATATTTGATTTATGACAATTGTAATAAGATTTGCCAAAGCTTTAAGCAATGATGTTTGCAGAAATTTCTACCCCATGACAACAGCCATGAAAATATGCCATACTATGGTAGATCACGAACCATTTATTTTATTGATTTGTGGCGATGAGGTAAACCTACCGATAAGCACAAGGGTATTATCAAGACAGTTCGGCGTATCACAGGCCGCTCCCGTCCATCTCCCGCCCTAGCTGGCGACGTGAACATGAGCTGACTGCAGTAATAACGAAATGGTGACCCCCTTTTTCTGAACGCCGACTGACAGTGGGCAGAAAATTTTTGTACTATAGTAACGTGCCTATCGGGTGTTTTTAATAAAAAGCTTAAGGAAAAGGGATATTTTTGAAAATCTTCACTCCCGAAAGAGTCATTTCAGTCAGAGTTAATCTTTACGCGTTAATCAGTGACTAAACATGGGTTTAACGGACGGTGTTGTACTCTGCTGCAATTTGATGGGCTTCCAACCTAATATCAGCGCTGCATAATCCTGAATAACTGTGGAACAATCTGCAACGTGATCGCAAAGGTATTAAACGATTAAACCATGGAAGCCAATCTGTAATGTGCCAACTGAACTGATGTACCTTCATGGTTATCGCTTGACGCAAGTGTTAGCACCACGTTGAGCATAAACTTGAAAATGTACGCGCCTTGAAAACTTATAGAACTTGAAAATTTACTAAACCAAGTTAAATGCAACTAGTGCCACTATAGCAGTATTTTACAGTAATGTGACACTTCACTTTGTTGTTCAAGCGATATTTCTCTGGACACTTTTGGCTATTGCTGTAAATTTACGATGTGTATAGATGGTTGCATATTGCGACAATTATCAAATTTGCTATTGATTCTGAGCGATTAATTATTGAAATTTTGTACACTGTGGAGAGTTTTAGGGAGGCAATCGATTTCATTTTTCAAGATCTCTTTACCGGTGAGCGCCAAACTTCAATAACTCGTGATCCTTCATCGTTTTGTAGAGCTCAAGGCCTTCAAAAACTGAACTCGTCAGCTTTTAATCACGGACAGGCTTTGAAGTGAATTTGTACGGAATATTGCTGGAAAATGCTTCAGTGTGTTTCCCTCTGCTGTTTTTGTTACTTGTTACCCTGAGATGTTGAAGGTCGATCATGTCAGTCATGGCTGCAAATGCTGGCATTCACCGGTCTGGTTTGAGTCTGACACGAGCTGCCTGTCTCCGCCTGTACGAACCTTTATTTCAGCAAAACTGAACGCATTAGCTGACATGGACAACTAATTGTTGTGTAGCCGCTTTATATTGCTTTATAGCTGGATGTTTTATCCCTCAGCATCAAGTATTATTGCTGTTAGTTTCCCCAACTGTAGTACATTTGCATCATTTTTTGTCCAATCCAGAGTATAAAATGAAAATTAAAAATGGACAAATATGTGTTTGTTCAATATGACATGGGGCATCACCTATGAAGTCAACTAGAATATCGACTTATTATTTAAAATTCATTCGTGTAAGAATTTCTAGTCCAATTCTTCTCGAGTATTCTAGTTGGTCAGTGAAGTGATGAAAAATTATTGCTATGTATGGCTATTTTTCTGAGCGAAAAGGGTTTATTATTAACGACTCTTTTGTTGTGTACGATGCACGATGAGCAGCTGGCCACTTTATGCAGCCTGCGCTGACTTGTAACATTAGCTGATCTTGAGGCGCTGCTATCAGTCGCGTCTATCTCACAACAGACGACGCGGCTGCTGATAGCTCACCATATCAATACGGCGCTGGTCCTGCCTCTCACCCCAGCTTCCCATCCTTGATGCTCAGTATTTAACTGGTCTTTTCATAATGTTCAATTTTTATGAGGGCGGTACGGGTACTTCTCTTAAAGGCCGCTCAAGTGTTGCTGTTTAAATATTAGTAGTGATGTCAATCATAGCCACACTGAATGGTCATTTCCATCTTATTCTCCATGTACTTGGTGAGAGACGAAAGCGTCTCTGTTCTTAACATAGTTCATGCTGCAAAATAGCAAAATACTAAGGAAAGTTCAATTGCTTGCCTTTCCGAGGCTGTGGGCTAAGGCAAACAGCGTGTCAGTCAGTGACCAGTGAAGCGGTAGAGTTTATCTCGCTAGTGACCTGGAGCCTCGGCTCCGTCTGAAATGCGGCTAGAGTTGTTCCGTGAAATGCTTGAAGCCAGCACAATAAACACAGAGTTTTTCTTCATCAAGATGTTTTTATTTTCGTTTTTGAAAATATTACACTGTAGGCAACCACTCTATAATTACTTGTGACCAATTAAGCTATATACCCGTGATGATGTTGATTGCGCTGTTAAACTGACATGATAAGTTTAAATGTGAGTTCATGCTATCATCGTAGCTTCTCTGTACTTGGCACAAAAAGTACAATCCGTGCTTCACGCACGAGAGGCCTCAGTTTCACTTTCGCTCTGAATAAATTCTCTACCCCGATAGGAATTCAACGCACTTCCACTTAGTACAGTCGTGTTTGGAAGCAACTGTGTGACAAGATCATGCATCGGATAGGAATAGCAACACAGTCTGAAAACTGTAAGAACGCTGTGTTGATGCTGAGTCGGATTTGCCTAAAGTAAAATAACCCATTCTGTGCCAGGTGCATCAATTGTAGAAAAAATTTTTCCCCACAGCAAACGTTCAAAGCTCAGTTGAAGTGCTGTCACTAATGCATTTTCGGATGGAACTGTAACGAAGTCGAATGCGTCAGCCATGAAAATGTTATAGAAATTGCATTCGTTCGTCAAATTCGCATCATGTGTAAAAGTGATCATTGGTGATGAATTGCTTACGGAACTTGTTTTTGAAAAGGCGATAAAACTCAATTCTTTCAGTCCAATGTTTCTCAAAGGAATATCATGCATGCATTTTGCCAGGGCCTGTTTGCTCTTGTGAAATTAGTGCTCAGTCGATAAAAAGTTTGATGACTGATTTGAAATGATCAACGCGGTGTAAAATTGAAAAAATTCCAATCATCAGAATTGGATCTTTCAAGATAATCGAAGGCACGTATTACATTTGAGATGAAGATGAAATGAGCCTGTGACGCGGCGTCTGCAGGGCTGTATTAGCCAGTCACGTGCTGAGCCACAGAGGCTCAGATCGATTAAAAAAATTGGTTCTTCCTTTCGGAGTAGTTGGTAGATTGTGAATGGTGACTGTGTATTAGATGTGTAGTTGTTTCTTGGTAGAATAGAATATTAACCATTTTGCATGATTTACTTTTCAAACGACGGGGTGAATTTGTTCCAAAACTCATGTCCGTCTTACAGATGGCATCTTCATCCAATCAGATGAAGCGTTGAAGCTGTCATACTGAGCGAGTTTTGCACTGCGTTGTTGGTTGTGGTATTGAGTGGCAGCACTTAAAGCATATTTTACACTGCTCCGAACAAGTAGGAATCTACACCACTTCATGTCCTGAGCGTATGCTGAAATTATTTCATTAAAAAATTGTTCCTGTTATAGTTGTTTACTTAAATGTAAACAAATCTACAAACTTGTGCAAACTTTCAATTGAATTTGAATAGATTTTTTGTAATGTTAGGAAAATACGCCGCTTGTATTTGAAGTAGATGTTTTACGTCACCGTAATTGTTGGATGTTGTCTGTATATTGGATGTGAGGTCCAGAGCTGAGGGTTAGGTAGGCATTTTTGTTGAATGAAAATAGGGTTTTTTGTTTTGATGCGGACCAGTTTTTTGGTTCACTGTTTTGTTTTTCAGCACCTATTACCTTCATATTCAACTTTTATCTTGCTTGATACTCCTCAGGGGGATACAACTATTGAATCTATGTGAATTAGCGCTCCCAGGAGGAAAATGTGCGACGGCTTGAGCTGAGAGTTAGGTAGGCCTTCTTTTTGTTGAAATAAAATGTTTTTGTTTTGTTAAGGACCATCTTTTGTTCGGTTCACTGCTGTCCTGTTTTTCAGCACCTACTACTTTCTTCTTCAACTTTAATCTTGTTTCATAAAATTCTTTCTCAACTTACTGTTTTTTTACAATCTCCATAGATTCCGCGTTCCCTTAACTCCATTTTAAATGGTGCCTTCCTCTCTTTGTATTGCATTTGTTGCGGAAACGGAGGCTTAAACTAACTAATAATCTAATCTTGTTTGAAAAACTTTCTAATTTGTTTTCTTTTTAAATGCATGGAATCTTGTGTTAGAACCTCGTGCGTAAATCCCCTGTTTCCTTTAACCGTATAATAAATGGTGCTCTCGACCTTCCTTTCGTAGAAACACCTTTTTTGTGGTTAGGGAGGTTTGAAGTAATTTGAAAATTAATCTTATTAGTAAGTTGAATACTTTCTTTAGCCTTGCCTTTTCGTTTGAGATCCAGTTTATCAGCTTAAAAATGAGTTCGTTAGTGTGGATATCATATTCGTCCTTTAGCCCTGGAATGTTGTCTTCGGTGAAGTGATTTAGAATTAGGAAAGGTGTTTCTCACCTCCCCTCTCTTGGAGTGGCGCCGCATGCTTCTGCTGTCGTTGCGCCTCGCTGTTGAGCCGTGGGTTCAGAGCGGACACTCGCCTAACGTAATAATAGCTTGTGAGAAAATCTTGAAAGTCGTAATATTGTGGCCCCCACACAGTGAAGACTAGTGCATTTCGGGATTAGAGTTTAAAGTTGATGAGCTACAGCTTGAAGTAACTAAGTCCGCAACGATCTTGAACAAAACTGAAATCTTAAAGCTCAGATTTTACACGGCTGACGCCATCTCATTTGTTGAACATCTTGCGAAAAAGACTCCTGTGATGCTGAGTTTTGATGTGAGAGCGTCGAGAATTTGAGTTCACTCCTCTTTATGTAGGTTTTCAAACGTGAATATGTCTTTCAACCCATTTCTTTTAAGATTAAACTGAGTCATTAGCAACTAATTAATAAAGATTTTGTAGTGTTTTATAGTGTGGAAATTTTAAAACCCGATATTGTTTGGCTACACCACGGTATTGTGGTGTGGGTTACATGATGGAAAATACGTGACCGAACTTCTACAGGTGTGTGAAATTTGTATTTAAATCTTCTTAGACCGAGTGATTGTATGAATGCGCAGATGTCGTTTGAAATTTGAGATGCTGCACTGCTGGAATTGAGCGTGAGACGAAGAGAGTGGGGGCCGTTTAGTTGCTGTAGCGCGGGGCTCGGGGCTGAATTCGACTCGCTACCCTCGTACTGCTGTTGACTCGAGAGCTCCCTTGAAAAGAAATTATAACATTTTTTCGGAGTGTGTGCTGAAGTTTCTTGCTCTTAGGATATCAAAAGCAGCGCCTTCTCAAAGTGAGTGACGACTTCTGTTGGATTTTGCTTTACATTGGGTTGTCCCTTATTTACTGTGCCCTCGCATTTCCGTGGTGCTTTTTTCTTTTCTTTGATTTTAGACCGAGGCAACGTCTCGCTACAATGTTTTTGGCATCTGTGCTTTTTTTGTGATCATTTTTTTTCATTTTGTTACATTTTAGCCCGAAAGATTGTTTGTATTTTTAGCACCATGACTTCCAAATTTTAATGTTCCATTCGCGAATGAGTTTTTTGTGTGTTCCGATACCTGCTACACTTGCTGAAATTTCGATTGTCGCGAACGTGCTCTGTAAATTAATTTGTTTTCAGTGAGGCAAAATGGAAGAAAAAACTTTTACATATGTCTTCAAAAAATGTATTATTGTCGTGATCAAGGCAGGTAAACGATAAAAGTGCATGTGCCGAAGAACAGTTTGATCATATCCACTTTTTTTTAAATAGCGCCAACTTCGATTTTGAAGAATCAACCAAATACTCCAAGCGACGGATTTTCCATTCCGTTGGGAAACTGTGAAGAGTTCCTGACGAAAGCGTGTGTTTCATAAAAAATATTTATTTAGCATTGTATGATTTAAAGAATTTAAAATTTTGCATATAAAGGTCTCGATTAAATCAACAGAATGTCCAAAATAGTAGTTAGTTTTTTAATTAATTCACGTTGAGCGAAAAATAGATTAAGAAATGCAGCCTGTCTGGAGTTGTGTAATCCTGAATAAGTAAAAAACAAAGAATTATGAAGGCGAAACTACATGAAACAGCTATTTTATCAGACCATTTTTGAATATTTCGTTTGCTAATAATGACAGTTTTGCTTCATGCAAAAACTGAGCGTTTGAGTGTTCAATAAATGACGCTCTCTGACGTCTTTACACTCAGTTGCTACCTCCGAGAACGCATCACGGCCTCTCTTGCTCTCTGGGTCGCCGTTTCCCTGAAAGTGGAAGTCTAAAAATTTTAGTGTAACGTCTACAAACTGTTACAGAATTAACTGCAATATTACGGTTGGGCCTCTCCAGTTTAGGCTCTTTGAAAGGCCTAACGCCGAGAAGTGATGTAGAGGTTATTGAAATTCATTTTTCCACTCAGCATTGCATTGAATAAACTGGAAATGTACAAACATAAGACTGTAGCATTCTATGTTAGAAAATGATGTCATACACTAGTTATGCTGGAAATCATACTTGAATTTATCAATAGAAACAATTGAACATTGAAGGAACCAAATTTTTCTTTCAATTGTGGATATCCTTCCAGAAAAATCGTTCACATTCAAGGTGATGAAGTCAGTTAACCATTTTTCGAAATCTTCTAATTGATATGTTGCTGGGAAAATGTTCGAAGCATTGGTGAAAACTATTGGTAGGTGATAAGCAGGCAAGCAGGCCTGATGAAAACGGTGGGTGGAGCAAGAGTTCCCAGCTGAGTAATTTTTTTGCTTCTGACATCTTTCCTTGTGTGTGATGAGGCGAAGTCGTGTTGCAACATAACTTCTCTGTGTTGATGGTTCGCATTGATCAGTTTTTGACGGTAGCGAACGGCAGTCAGTGTGTCATGTGGTATCAAACGCTCGTGGTACTCAGCACCTGATCCCTCTGCACTGAACGCTTAGCCGTGTCGTCTTCCAGAAGCGGTTCGATTTGCGATCGATGTGGTGGCTGTCTTGGGTCAGCCATGATTGAAAGCAACACTTCAGACGCTCTGTGGCACATGCTCATTTTTTGTTCGAAACTAGATACGTTTACCTCACAAACACAAAATCACGAATACTCGGACTCGCTTGCGAATCGACGAATTTTGACCGGCACGGTTCTATCAACAAACTGACATTACGGCTGAATGCAAAAAAATTAACCGTCACCCCTGGTCCTTGCACAAGTAAACTACATTTTCAATAGTCTTCAAGTGATTATGCTTCTTTCTTTTCTAGAGCAATATTTGTAACGGACGGCTTTATTTAGCACAAAATTTGCAACTATGAATTTGCTTGTTTTCAAGTAAATTTCATTACTCATTAAGCTACTCATAAATGAATGAATGAATGGGATTACGGAGACTGATTACGGAAAATTATTTATGGTAGCATTAACATTTGTTCAGCACCGGCCTGACAAAGAGGACCGTAGCTGTGGAATGCCTGACTGCTTGTGGAGCTCCCCCTGGTGGGTGGGTGCCGTCTGCGCGCCCACCTCAAGGCTGCAGTGAACAACCTTTCGAAAATAATCGTCATGAATAAGCTTGAAAAGGGAAATTTTAGAACAGAATTGATAAGCATCTTGAAATTTGCGAAATGTTAAACCCATGCTATCTCTTTTAATCAACAAAGAGCCCTGAACAAGGAACTACCGGTTTTCACCTTTTTGGAATAAATTTTTTTTTGAGACGTTACTCTTTTAAATTGATGTTGGAAGATAAAGTAATTAATGTTTAACAAATCTAACAGGGGTCACAGAATCTTTAGGTTTATATTTGTGTTAAAAATGCCTAATTTTCTTGCTTCGGATAAGTTCAATTTTGTGCATCATTGAATCTGTTTTTTCACTTCTGACCCAAATTTTTTGAATTGATGCTGCCAAATCATTAGTCTTCCTTTTTTATGTTGGCCTATAGAGCCATTCAACCGCGTGTCAAATTTAAAAAACTGATACCTTTCAAAAACATCGGTTCTGCAGCTAATTGGTGAAAATAATGAGGCTGAAAGGAAAAAGTGCGCCTCTTGTGCTCAAAAGTCAGCAAAACATTTTACCCACTTGCCAACGCTTTGGTCCAATGTACTTTTTTGTACACAGTCTTTTTTTAGACGTCGCACTCTGTTGCATTTCGGACATTGACGTTCAATATTTGCCTGTAATTTGATGTTGATATTGTGAAGTGAGATCTGGCGTACTGTATGTTGTTCGAACCTCCAAGAAGGAGAATGTAAGGATAATTTTTTTCAGTTCACTATCGTCCTATTTTTCACCATTTATCTCTTTATTCCTCAGCGGTCATCATGTTTCACAAACTTTGCTTTTAACTTGCTATTTCTATGCACAGAGGAATACACATAGGACAGAAACACACCTTGTGCATAGATTTCACGTTCCCCTAAAGCCATACTAAATGGTGGTTTAATCCTTCCCTTCTTTGGAACACTTTTGTTGTGGATAGTTAGGATTAAACTTACGCATCTAATCGGTTTGCGTAAAGTTTTATTCTTGACGAGAAACTGTCACTAAATTGCACAGCATTATTGTTTTGCACGTGTTCAAACGGGATAAACTCGATCTATACTTTCAAAATCATTTCTGGGGATATTTTAGTGACTCGTAAACTTTGTTCGGCTCATACGCTCTATCTTATATGGATTGTATATCTAGCGTTTCTTAGCCCGTTTTTAGGGCTTTTTGTCGGTCAAATTTGGTGCGAACTTGACGTGAACTTTTAGTGCGTATAACTTGTTGTAAATTAGAAGACCAAGTTAGATTCTAATTAAGACACGGCCCTATTGTAAACAAACCTGCCGTTTCGTGCGTTGATACACGCGTGGAAAACGTGCTGCATTGTTTAAGTTAGACAATTACTTTTTCCTACTCAAAGTTATTGGTACAGTAAGCGTATTCTCTGATCATACCTTGAAAATATCATTTGAACGAGCAATTTCTGGCTTAAATCAATTGGCATTCAATTGGAACGTTTTGATTCATTGGATTAGAAAATTTGTTCATTTTTTTTTTTTTTTGGATTTTAAGGCTCACATTTGTACTAATGTTTTATCTTTTATTTATTACAGCTTCGAGTTTTTCAATGTTTTTCTGCTACTTTACACTCCCGTTATCATTAAGGTTTTCGAGCACATTTTCTTCAGTGCCCTAGTTCCTAGTTCATTTGCAAAGTTTTAAGTAAACGAGTTATTGCATGACCTACAGGGTCTAACAGATAAATCCGTCGAATTTTCTCTATTATTTGTTTAAACGTTGATAGCTTAAGCAGTGGTTCTTAACCCCTGGGTTGCGACCCAAATTTGGGTCACGACCCATGACGTTACTGTTGTTCTAATGTGTTGCTTATATTGATAAACACGACAGCAATCATTTTGTTTCTGTAGTTTAAACCTATAGAAACCTGTTTTCGAAACAATCATCATACTATGAAAGAAAATTTGTATTGTTGTGGAGGCTTGGGTCGCGGCAGTTACAGAATACTGGGTAGATTTTGGGTCACTTCAAAAAAAAAAGGTTAAGAACCACTGGTTTGAAGGAATAATGTAGAGAAAATTATGATATTCAGTTAGTTTATTGAACAGACCATTAAGACATATTTTAACTCAATATGGCCACCTTCGCTCATGACGATGGGTTCCACTCGGTTGCGGAACTTGAAAACCGCGCAGGTGATCTCTAATTTTGTTAACGACCTCACTTCCTTCTTGATGTCCTCCTTGAGAGGGCCGTGACATGTATTGTGATGCCTCTCACATACTTGGCTTCGATTCGCGCCCAGAAATAGCAGTTCAAGAAGTTCAGGTCAGGCGAGTTGGAAAGCGACAAATCGTTCTCCCTGAATCGGACGCCGGCCCTTGAGCAAGCTGACCGTTTGGGCTGGGGTCGTGTCTTGTTGGAACACATACTTCTTACAAGCAGCCTTGTACTTCGTCCAATGGATGGTTTTGTCCTCCAGGATCTTGCAATAGACTTTAGCATTAACTTTCTCGTGGTCGGCGGAGTACTGAGTGAACACATGCCCCTCACTTGAAACCACACAAATGGCCATAATGCCAGCTGGCTTCTGAGGGACCTCACTGCTTGAGGAGGCGATCCAGCGATTATTCCGTGTATTGAAAACCCTATCAACCTTAAAAATCATCTCATTAGAGAAGTACTCGATGACTAAGCCATTTGACTTCATCCAGTTCAACAATTTCCTGCACCTGTTCAAGCTAACTACCTTCATCCAGTCCTTCAAAAGATGCTTCCTACCTTGTTCATAGGTAAGGCCCAGCTGCTTCAGGCTTCTGCGGATCGTCATGACGCCGACAGCCCTCTCCTTGGCTGATGTCAATCATGAGTGGCGCGGTCAGATTGGCTTTGACACTGCTTTTGAGGCCAGCCAGAAAACGAGGTGTTAACATTTTGTCGATTCTTGCCATGTAGGGGAGGCACTCGTAGGTTTTAGCCAGATTCATTGAAACGCATGCAAAAATCATAAACGGTTTGCGTGGAATATTCTAGCGATTTTGTAATGTAGGCAGGGCTGTGGCCCTGGCGATTAAGTTTGCATATGGCTGAACGTTTGACTTGCTCCATTGCACAACGTTGATTCTTCGAGGTCGAATGGTCAAGTAGCTGGTCGGTTAGATAACCAGTTATAACTGGGTCGCATCAGTGTTACCAAATAGCTTTAGACAAGGGTTGCCAACGACTTAACATAGTTATAAGGATTTTTCTTTTAGACCCTGTAGAATTCTATAACGTCTTTGTTGTTAAGTGCAAGGGCGGAAAGTGAAGCGTTCAATGTTATTGGTTTCTTTCGTAAACGCTTGTACGATGTCTATTTGTGTTATTATGCCCAATTCGTTCGAAATAAACTGATGTTTTTATCCAGTTGACACCTTGTTATAAACGTTTGAGTAAATGTGCGTGGTGAATCGGAACGCAAAACCTACTTGATAGGTGGCGCATGTTGTCTTCGCGTAACAAACAGCGACGATGAACGGTTTGGAGTTTTGCCTCTGGAAATTGCTTCATTCTACTTTACATGGCAGGCGCTGTTGCGCAACGGCTCTCTGGGTAATTCCTGAGCTGGCCTCTAAAGACTGCGAGTTACGACGGAGAAAATTAATAAGCATGAAAGTTCCGCCACGCCAAGTATGATTTGTCGTTAGCATAATTATTTGCTGTTCACGTGCTGGATAGCCTGCAAATGTTGGATCCTTATGGTCGTTCACAAAATCCCATTGCTGCTGGCAAAACGGCCCAAACATTATTTTTTGATGTATTTCTTTTAAGTGATTTTCAAAAACTCAAATGTAGTTTTAGTATTTCGTGATGGCTAATATCCATTCGAGATTTCTTTCCCTTAGCGGATGAATTTCATTACTTCATGCTTTACTTTCGTAGCCCAGTGCTCTGCAGCACTTTCAAATATAATTTGATTCCTTTGTACTTGGCAATAATGTAGACTCTTTTCATAATTGTGTGTTAACTCTATTCTTATGTGCAGACTCTTATTGTAGGTAACAGTAATAAGCATGAATCTGAAAATATTCTGTTTTAATATTGTAGATAATTGATTCGTCTATTAAGTTGTCGTAAAATGTAGCAGAGTAGAATTTAGACGTTCGTTGGTTTTCAAGAAGCTTGTAAGTTATGAGGAAGATATACATCACTGTGAAAAACTGCAGTAATGAGCCGCTCGATGAAGGCCGTTACGCGAGAGGTCAGATGCTCGCCGCACCATTAGACGCGCTGCCTGGCCCCGCACGCACCTTCAATCATCGGATGACTCTATTGTTCCGTGCGAATCCATGGTTTTCACGTATGCAAGCCCAAAATATACATAGCCAATGTTTGTAAACGCTAATAAGCATTTTATTCATTCGTGCATGGGTGTATCGAGGAATGAAGATTAAATTCAATTGGATTCAGATTGAATAGCGGCTGTTGTGTGATTGTAACGCACAAAAATACTGTCTTCGGAATCGTTTGTTTGTTGCTGGAGTGTAATTACAACAATGCTGTATTAACGATACCGTAAAATTCCTTCACCATGGAAAATGAAAACCGTTGCAATTGCATACTGCTTGATAATTGATCTCCAGCTCACGCTGGGGGATGCTGGTGTTCATGTCGATGAAATTCAAATCCTTGATGCAACAGACCCGTGAAATGAAATACTCGCCTAACTGAAGTATAGCAATAGGTGTTGAAATGGTGCTCAAAAACTTAAGGTCTTGGCGTAGGCAAAGTGTGATTTAATACCTGACGTAGAAATTGATATTGTGAGAGTTTAATTTTGAATTTTATATGAATGGTCTTTGACTGTACTTGAATACTGGGACTTTTGTCCGCAGATTTGTTATTGGTTTAGTTTCTAAGCTTGTGACTGCCATACTAATCCGTTATCATATCTCAGCTTCAAAATATCATGAATCGAAATGCAACTCATTAGCTTTCAGAAAAATTGAGATGTATTTTTAATTGAGGACTGTTTTGAGAAGAAATTGAGAATGTAATGGTGTAATGATTCTAGTTGTTGCAGTCATTGGTATCACTTGTTTACGTAGTTGAGTTCCATCTACTTGACACCATGACTTTGTTACTTTATCTTCGGATCCATGGTTCGCATCACACCTTCACTGAGATCTCGTCCAGTTGTGGCAGGTTACGAGCGACGCAGCGCTGAGGCAGGTTGTTCGCTCACACTGCAAAATCTTCACTTGCAAATTTGCACAATTTTTTACGAAACGGTTTTTGCGGCAGAAATCTTTTTACCCTGCACAGGGTAATGGCGACATCTTCCAATTTCAGATTCTGGACTCTAGCAACCCACGGATTTGTGCCGTGATGTGTGGCGTTTATCCATTTTCTGCCTATACAAGGCGTAATATACTGGACCTGAATAAAAATTTTACATTCCACCCATTCAAATTTGTCTTCAATTTCATTGATTGGTTGCTATTTCTGATCAGTTCTAATCGGAGAAGCGAATAGAATGTACAGAACCAGTGTGAGAGCAGGGGTAGAAAAGTGTGAGATACAACGTTGTAAATTTCCTACTTATCATGCAACCTTGATCCTAGTTACGCAGATTCTTTCATGAAAGAAATTTTTAATGACGTTGCTGCTTTGATAATTTAAAGCTCTACTCAGTGTTCATGGTTCTTCCTCCAATTTTACTTCGTCAAAAAGCTTCTCGATGGCAACGTTGATAGCAATTACTGCCGTCTTTGAGCTTTTGCGATCTGATGAGCAATTTTTATTTCCCGTGTAATACGAAGGCTCTACCGAATCCTCCTGATATTGCTGAGAGAAAAGTGCTCCTAACATTCATTAACATGGACTAGCCACTTGTTCCAGCTGATGCAGAGTAAAAATTCGCGAGTAACGACTCCGGATTCAGGGCCGGGACTGCACTCGTGTAGCCTGTTATTGGACCCTTTAACTTTATTATTCCGTTACTTCTAGGTGAAAAATTCACAGCGAGGGCACGATGTGTGCGGTACCGCTGAAAATGTGCGATGTTAAAGATGAAAATGAATCAGATTATACCCAAGGAGGGTCACGCAGAGATCAAGATATGAAGTATCCCTTAGTTTTCGTAACTGTAATTTAATGTCTTGCTAGAAGTGATTGATTTGTAACTGACACAGTCACTTTTAACAAAAACTACGTCCTGGAATGAGCTCTACACTCTTCAATTGGAATTGTACTTCGGCTGACTACGTCACCAAGCAGTCAGTGAATTTAATTGTGGAAATAAACTCCCCTCAGGAGGCGCAGGATGGACAATCGGTTTAGGTTAGTCGAGTTTCTCTGTCCGATGCCGTGTATACTGGCACCGAAAGAGAGGACATTATATTTACCTCAGCTATAGATAGATCTAAGAAACTTCCCTCTTATCGCGCCCACTTTGTTTTTTCTTCCTTCTTATTTCGCTGTTTCTATGCTCAGGGTATGCTATGAGAGAACACTCGTGCGTAGATTCCCCTTTTTCTATAGTCCATGAAAGTTCATTTTTTGCTCTATTGCGATCGCCTAAGTTGGGGCTAGGAAATCTAAAATAGCATAATCACTGTAATAATGATAATAATCTACTAATCATTATAAGGAGACAGTGTACCTCAGCGACTAGAGGTGTTCGTTGTCCTTTGAAATGAAGTATTAGCTCGTAGTAAAATATAATATAATAAGACGGTGAAGTTTGAACGAAATTGAAGAACCATAAGTAAGTTGATGAGTTCATTTTTCAGCGTTAACGGGGAGAGATTTTCCGCAACTCTTCTTTTGATATTTCTACGTGTGAAATAATTCCGTCAATTACTGACACACGTCTAACTCGGTCAGTCTTTATAGCCTGCCCTTCATGTCGTCAGCGCCCGCATGTCGTCAGTGCCCTTCATTTCTTAGCAAGTTTGGAAATGATGTTTTAATTTGTTGCTGATCGCCTGCTGATACGATTTAAGAACAATAAATACGCAACAGATTAGGTTAATGCCTCAGCAGCTAAATTTCTGCTTTTAAAAATATTTTTAACGAGTATTAAACAAATAAATGTTTTAAACTAACTCAGTTGTAGTTTAGAATGAAAACTAATCAGTTGTAGTTTGAAATGTCAAATTTAAATTTGAATTTTTGATAAGTTTCCCATAGGTAGAACTTCACATGTTCTAAACCTATTTCAAGTTTACTCTTATCTAGGATTGTTGGTCGTCCAGACTTGTGATTTCTTAAATAGGCTGCCATGGCTGCTGGGAAGTCTTTGTCTTCCGTGTTTGGATTATTACTCCACCAAATTTAATTATTTAATGCAATGCCTATTATGGAATAAAAAATATACTTTTATTGTAGAGCGTATTTCAAACGAATTTTATCTATTAAATACTAGATTGATTGAGCTTATTTGGCAAGAGAACTCATAACTCGTTTCGGAACCCTATTGATTCTCTGATGATGAGTGTTCGCTGTGTCATAGGCCTGTGTTGAGTGGCTCTGAGAGTGACTTCATGAGAAATTGAGGCAGGCGCCTCAAATGATGCTCCTCGCTATCGCGCACCTGTCGATAGCGTCGCCACGATTCTTCCTGATAGTCTCGGAGCGATGCAAGACATCTCATTTTTGTTCGGCTTCATTTGATAGAAATTCTCGGCAGAAAAGCGCCCCGTATTCTGGGGCCATCGTTTCCTGGTAAACAAAATCTTCAATCTGTCGAACAATTTACCGCTGACTTTCTTTATTATTTTTCTCTGCCTCGAGGGCGATCTCCCGAATTAGAAGACAATATCGACTTGATCACTATTTTCTTACTTTTGGCTTATGGGCACATTGCGACACTGGTTCCTCTCGTTCCATCCTCTCATTACACACATTACATGAAATGAACGTATTCGGGATAGTTCTCAAACACCGATTTGTGTCTATGAATTCATTCACCTCTCGAACTTATAACTTTGATGAAATTTTTTATTTTTTGCCTTATAGATTTTAGTTTTGTGCTATGATGCAATGCAGGAATTTTTTTAACAAATTACAATTAAAATGACGTGAAACTTCAAACATTAAGTTAAAAATTACAGCACGAAAAATTGGTGAATAAAATTGTAAGAAATTTATACACATAATTCGCATTCATTTTTTAGCACTAATTGATAAAGATGATTTTTCGTGTTAATAGCTAAGTTAAAAAAAAAATCGTTTATTCAACTTTACTACCAGTTTGAAGATCCTTGTTTTCATTTGTCTAGCGTAAGGCACACGAAAATGTGTGTTGAAGCTGGTATTTGAAGCCAGGAAATATTCCGTTTATCACAATGGGATCAGTGAAGTCGGGACCAAAGTTATCGACCTGGAGAATTTTTGCGATATCTTTAAATTTATGAATTTTCACTTGTCGCAATTTTTTTGGGTTGTTGACAGTTTTTAACTTTCATTTAGAGTGTTGTGAAGCAGTCAGTGTAATGTTTCTCTAGTACTGTAGTGAGTGAGAACATTCTCAGTCACTAGGTATGAATTACTCTTTGTTTGATTGCTAGAGACACTCAAGAGTATGTTGACGAGAATACAGAAGGTAAATGTTGATTTTTTTGTCAATTTATTAGTATCTATAAACCATCTCTTTAGTTGAGCTGAGGGGAT
This sequence comes from Platorchestia sp. MABIK, assembly GCA_014220935.1. Classification (NCBI taxonomy): domain Eukaryota; kingdom Metazoa; phylum Arthropoda; class Malacostraca; order Amphipoda; family Talitridae; genus Platorchestia; species Platorchestia sp. MABIK. The sequence goes on from JACJUY010000372.1 coordinate 108,774, forward strand.
ACCCGAACACTCAAATTATTAAAATCGCTGAAATAATCATTTATTATGAACAATGCAATGCACTCGATTGAACAGCAACAGCGCAATTCGGTAGCAATATGGCATTTCTCCTTCGAAGTTTTCGTTTTAATTAGTACTGTTCTTTAATGCTAAGCTTGAACCAATGTGTGAACCTGAGGCGTTGCAGTAAGTTGTATTTTACTGATGACGGGTGGAGACTTGTGTTTGTCGAGCGTTCATCACGTGAACACTGCGTGCGGGCACCCTGTGCTGCGTGAGTGAAGCGTGGAGGCATTGTGGTTGATGTCAGATCGCTGCAATCGGGAACGATTTTTGACACAGAACACAGCAAAGCTTGAGCAAGGATGCTCAGGGTTGAGTGCAAACTGACGAATGAGATGCTGATTGATATCGATGTCATGAAAAATAAATCTTAAAGAAACTTCTTGAAGTTTTGTATAGTATAGCTGCTTACGTTTCGCTCATCACGAATCTGAGTCCTTATGATGTGCGCTGGAGCGAAATTTTTCAACACTCAAAAACGTCGCAATTTTTACTCATATTAGCGTTGTTTTAATCACCGTCATTGAACTGGCTCGGGCATCAGGGAGTCACTGACGTCAGAGTGAGAATGGAACTGCCACTCGGAATGAACTTCATAAAAAATGCATTAGGGCGCAAGGTCTACTAGAAATAAAGTATATTGAGGTTGTTGTTGAAAGCAGACATCAGTGTCTCACGGTCATTCGAGGGTTAAGAAAGGATATGTTCAAATCTACAACAACATATCGGTATATTTTAGTAAATAACGAAGAGAAGAATGAAAAAGACGTTGCTTGAGTGCCGTGCGGTAGTGAACATTTTGTCCTCCTCGGGACGGCGATGACGTGCTCTGCAAGAATGTAGGAATCAACCAGTAATGAATAAATCTCCATACTCAGCAATTAGTGACGTCAGCAGCCCAAAAAGATATGGTGTATGTGTCCATTCTTTTGATTTGGTGGCCAACTTCTCAATCGTAGACCGCTTAGCAGCTCTCTGATGGAGACTAAAGCAATGCTATAAGAGAGCATTACAACTTGGAAAATACTAGCTGTATTATTTTGACTGGCCATGACCAATGCTCCGGGGAAATTGGAGTTGCGGCCAATTGTCGTTGGCTGTGCACATGCCCGTGACAGCGTTCTGCGGTGCCACAAGCCCTGGCAGCATGCGAGGCGGAAGTGCGGCGAGAGACGCCTCGTGCCGGGCACTCCACAGGTGCACTGCTGCGCTGCCGCCGGTCGCGCCTCGCGCCATCCACTCACTCACCTTTAAAGTGTCTTTCTATTTCTGTCCTTGTTAATCCCTACGTCCCCTGGAAGCCCTGCTGTCGAGTTCGATCCTGTAGCTGTCTCACAGTTTTTGCTCGAACCTCTTTCTTAATCCTCCTAATTCACTTCTAATGTACAGCTGCAGAGCACCAGAAATTAAACCTTCATTTATACCTAATGTGAAACTCGTTCGAGTTCTTGTTGCCGACTGACTTTGAGCTCAGGGCAGTGAGGTTGAAAGAAAAGTCCATGGAAGAAGAATTTTTCTTTACCCAAATGGCAGATGCTCGATGATGTACGAAAATAATCGATGTTTACGTTAGGCTCGGCCTCCTCTTCCTCTAGCTCTCTTTGGCACTCTCTTTTTCTCTCGGAGAAATTTTGTATTTTACGCAAGTACCATGAGAAAAGCCCTGATGTTATGAAGGATAATATAATGGCATGCGAGTTCATAGCTCACGCCTTGTTTGGAACTATGTTCCTGTACGGAATGCACGCCTTGGAAATTTTTGTTGGATTTCCGTCGTTGCAATCTGCCTAAGCGCCCGTAGCCCGGTCACTCCAGCCTGGTGCAGGCAGAGCCCAGTCTCTCAGCCAAATTCACGCAGGATGAGGTAGCGTCGACGGAGTAGGTAAAGGAAAATAATAAAACAGAGAAAAAATAGAATCATCTTCTCGTCTACCAATAAATGTTTTGTAACCACCATACAGCTTCCAGAGGTTGATTGATTTTCAGCACATTTGAAAGATTTTCTGTCCATCAAAGAATATATTGGATTCCTGACATTTGTTCAAGAGGGTATGATCGCTGTTTCCGTCTTTGTAAACGTGTTATGAACTATAGCCTCAATTGATCTCAGACTTTAGTCTCACTATTTATTCAATAAAAAAAATAATTTGAAGCTCATGCCTACATTTCCATTAATTTTTCCTCAGACACTGCAATCGAAATATCAGTTAAAAGTCTTGACTTGTATTTTGTTTGAGAATTCATGAAATTCCCATACGTTGTATTTAAGCTACAAATATCGGGGTGATGACAGATCAGTATAAATCTCCTTTTATTTCATCAATTTAAGAACCATGCAAAAACAAGGTTATTGAGTCCATCTAAGAGAGAGGGAACGATGGAGAGCCTAAATGATTAAAAGGGGGTAAAAACAGCTTTAAGAAACATTTTAATGATGAGCTCAAGAGGTCAATTAGATAAGCTCCAATTTAATTCAAAAGACGCTTACCTCGGGAGGGGAGAATTTGAGCTTCAATAGTCTTGGTGGTAATGAAGGAAGACTTGGAAATAAAGTCTAACGAAGACCGTGGCTAAACTTCCTTACTAATGGGCGGGGGTCATCTGGAATCGATTGAAAAATATCCTGCAGTAATCGAGTGCGTGAGCCGCTCACGTGATGTGTCCGGTGCACTTCGCGATTGTATATAGCTTAAAATCTCATAAGAAAGACAAAATCATATTTTGTGGGATACTTGTGCCCGGGTATTGTTCATCGCTTTCACGGTGTAGGGTAGCTGGGAGGTGTCTTTAGTCTTGGTGCAGGATTAAAAGATGACATAAATTCAGCAACTTATTTAGTTCGTTAAAACTTAATACATTATACATATATTTCCACTGCATATGATTTAACATTTAGCAAGTTGTAGCTACTTGTCATATTAAATAGAAGCTCGACTTTATTCTTAGTCTGAATTATATATGGGTAGATATTAGGCAAGGAAATTTGATGCTTTTGCCGTATAACATCCCAGTCAGAAATGCTAGTGCGTATCGGCATCGATTATCTGGGGACAGTGCATCTTATTTAGGATCAGTGCGGGGCCCAGTTCGGGAAGAAATTTTTCTTCACCGCTCACAGCAGATCAATGCAGAAAATTCTGGAGAGAAATATCTGCAGCGATCTTAACAGAAAAATCGGCACTGCACATCAATAGTTCTAATGCGAGGTATTTGTTTTTAAACAAGTGTTCATTATGTAACTGAAATTTGATTTCAAATCGAACTTGTAACTTTCAAGGTAATTAAGGGGATCTCTAGCCCTAAATTTGTCTAATTTTTCAAATTTCCCTTTTTTGCATTTCTTTGCTAAAATGCTTATATCGTTTGCTAAAAATGCTAAAATCGTTTGTCATATGTTACTACAGCAATAAATGTCTATATATTGAACAATTACGCATACTTGACGGGATCAAATTGCATGTACAGGTTGCCCGTTCACCTTGTATTTTTCTAAGGAACACCTTGTAGTGACATACCTTAGTTACCCCTCAAACCTTAATTTTAGTCTATTTATGTTCAGTAATTATGATACATCCCAATGTAAATTTTATGAAGCATAATATCCATCTTCCCCTCTGTGTGTCACCAACACTTAGTGGGGTGGGAAGTATAGGTAAGGCCGTCGCAAAACGAAACCTAATGGCTGAAGCAGCATCACCTGGTCTTATAACTTCGATACCAATTCCATAGTGACTGAATAATTAGCTCAGCTGATGTTGGGTTATTGAAAACATCATTATCGGCACAATTTTGTTTTACCAAAATCAACCTAATAACAGGAATTGAGTGCTAAGCCAATGTTATTGTAGGGTGAAGATTAGTGCAGTTTATTGCAGATTAATGAAATTTTTCGCACTTGGTCAGTGAAGATCTTTGCAGAAATTCGATGCCGATTTGCACTTCAAAAGCGGACATTGACTGCACTAATTCTGCACTAAATCCGCACTGAATGCAGATACTCCCGCGAAGATCTTCCATGATCTGAAATGAATGTCTGCAATAAACTGCAATAATCTTCACCGAACGGTGAAGACATTTCTGATTGGGATGGAGCTATACCCAGTCAGAAATGCTAGTGCGGATCAGCATCGATTATCTGGGGACAGTGCATCTTATTAAGGATCAGTGTGGGGCCCAGTTCGGGAAGAAATTTTTCTTCACCGCTCACTGCAGATCAATGCAGAAAATTCTGGAGAGAAATATCTGCAGCGATCTTAACAGAAAAATCGGCACCGCACATCAATAATTCCAATGCGAGGTATTTGTTTTTAAACAGGTGTTCATTATGAAACTGAAATTTGATTTCAAATCGAACTTTTTACTTTCAAGTTAATTAAGGGGATCTCTAGCCCTAAATTTGTCTAATTTTTCAAATTTCCCTTTTCTGCATTTTTTTGCTAAAATGCTAAAATCGTTTGCTAAAAATGCTAAAATCGTTTGTCATATGTTACTACAGCAATGAATGTCTATATATATTGAACAATTACGCATACTTGACGGGATCAAATTGCATGTACAGGTTGCCCGTTCACCTTGTATTTTTCGAAGGAACACCTTGTAGTGACATACCTTAGTTACCCCTCAAACCTTAATTTTAGTCTATTTATGTTCAGTAATTATGATACATCCCAATGTAAATTTTATGAAGCATAATATCCATCTTCCCCTCTGCGTGTCACCAATACTTAGGGGGGTGGGAAGTATAAGTAAGGCCGTCGCAAAACGAGACCTAATGGTTGAAGCAGCATCACCTGGTCTTATAACTTCGATATCAAGTCCATAGTGACTGAATAATTAGCTAAGCTGATGTTGGGTTAGTGAAAATATCATTATCGGGACAATTTTGTTTTACCAAAATCAACCTTATGACAGGAATTGAGTACTAAGCCAATGTTATTGTAGGGAACGAAGCCAATGTTATTGTAGGGTGAAGATTAGTGCAGTTTATTGCAGATTAATGAAATTTTTCGCTTATGGTCAGTGAAGATCTTTGCAGACATTCGGTGCCGATCTGCACTTCAAAAGCGGACATAGACTGCACTAATTTTGCACTAAATCCGCACTGAATGCAGATACTCCTGCGAAGATCTTCCATGATCTGCAAAGAATGTCTGCAATAAACTGCAATAATCTTCAACGAACGGTGAAGACATTTCTGATTGGGTATTAGTTGAAGTTTCTTCTAGCATCGGGAGTAAACTGCTTGAAAATAAGCTGTGGAAAGCTCCATAAATCATGAAAGGCTTCAGATGTTACATTTACGTCCGTGCGAGATGGATGGTAAATCTAGGCAAGGAACAGACAAAAAAAGTTGCGGTGCATTCTAACAGAGGTTTGGAGATGTCTTTGTTTGCTGTAGTGCGCTATAGCTATGATACCTCGCGCAAGTTTTGCTACAATGCTATTCAGCACTTCGAAGTGAATATTTCGGTTTCCATTTGAAAATTTTTTAATCTTTGAAGGGAGCTCAATATTAAGTTACACTAAATTAATGACGAAAATGTCTATTTTTGGGTTTAAATAATTTCACGACTCCGTCACATGAGAACTTAGAGAATGATTGGGACTTATTTCGCCCAATGAGAGATCTCTGACTTAAGGTTAGACAAGCCTTGCATTTTTTGAGGTGAAAGTGGTATTTTTTGTTACTTTCATTATGGACGATAATTTTTGTTCTACTGCTGTCTTTTATTTCGGTACCTACTGGGTTTTTCTACTTGTTTCATCTGTCATGTTAGGGAAATACTCATTTGATGCACATCTGTGACCCATATGAAGTTTTCATTTTTTCGATTCGCCCCTGCAAACTTAGTTTTACAATTGTTGCGTGTGCAGTTTAGGTATTTGTTAAATGAGTGGGTTTCTGTATCAGGCGCTTGTACCGAAATGAATTTGTTGGTTAAATTGGAACAAGTTTTCTATTCAAGCTTTCGAGGATGGTATACGATGCTTTGATTTGCTGATGCGGCATTAACAAGTTTACCCATTCTTTTGTATTTATTATTGTGCTATGTGATGTTTTCTCGGAAAATTTGATTAGGCCTAAAGCAGCAGGGGCATTTTTTTAATAGCAATCATTTTAGAGTCCTAAGATCCTTCATCGAATAAAAAAAGTTAAGCTCGAAAAAAAACGAATGTTATTATGAAAGCTTGTGTTCTTTTTAGATACGAGTCGTATCAATTCGATCGTCAGGGGCCATTCCCGTCGTTATTTTATGGCCTCCAGTTACTGCAAATTGAGTGATGCTCATCGCTAAAATTGCATTGTGGCGTATTTGGTAGCGCTGGAACGACGAGATGGTATGGTCTCGTTGCTGTTGTGACGAACCATTGCCGCTTATTGTCATTGATGAGCTCCGTGCGCGGCCAATATGCAAAGGAAAAAAGCAGCACTAAAACTCTAGTCTGATACTTGGTATGTACTATGTAAGTCAATGTTGACAGTTTTTACCGTCGGTATATAGGTAAAAAGATTTTCTATGGTAAAAAGACATAAGAAAATTATTACTATTACACTGATAAGAAATACATTTGCTATGCCTAACCTATTTTAAAATTTGTTTCGTTGTATTGGAACTGAACTATTGAACCATTTTATTGTCACGCTCATAAAAATTCGTTCAAATTACGCAGACTGGAAAAGTGAATTCTCATTTCTTAGTTTGTTATCTTTCACTAACGGCAATTTTTCTTCCGTTGTTTCCCATTCAATTAATAAAATTCTATCAGAAATCTATTTCCTGACAACACAGTTTAATCTACATTTTATATACACTGTGTTCTCGTTTTTTTTGGTCACCAAGCTGAGAAATAGAAGAGAAAACTTTAGATGACGATGGCAAAATTTTTTTTCTGGAAATCTATTTCGCATCATTTTAGTTAAGAAGTGCACTAATGGCTCATTTTTTAGAATCAAGGATGCTTCACGACTGCTCCTGGGATTTCCTCCTTATATGAGTTTAGTCTTGTGTGCAGCGCATCGCAGGATGTGGGACATGGTGCGTTCACCTCCCCGAGCGCTGTGTTGTAGAGATGCAGAGCGCGTCCGTCGCGGTCACAGGCTACTTACTTCCTTTGTTCCCTTCGCATTCAAGCGTGAAACCACTCTGTCCAGACGAATCTTGTGTGCACAAGTTATAAATAACGATCAATTTAACATTTCAGATCCATGCCCATCTAGTTTTGATAAAAAATTCGTATCCAATCAGAAGCTGAAATCATCCCTTAGTTGCATGCAAAGTGCTTTCCTCGTGAAAACTATCGACCGGTGAATTTTCAATTTCAAGTTATTTGTTTAGTTTCAATCTTTGCATTTTATACCGTACTTTTAGTTATGTATCAAATTTAAACTTCTCGTTTATTTGCAGATTTGCATAAGACTTCTGGTTCAGAATGAACTGAGGCTCGAAACGATCCTATTAAATATTTTTAAGGTATCTCTTCTCTGTTACCTTTATTGTTTAGTGTGAGTTGTATACGTACGGATATATTAACACAAAATTGGGAAGGACCACATTTTAGTTAGGTACCTCAATACTTTTGCCGATGCTAAATGACCAAACGTTATTTTCCGAAATAAAAGTTTTGACCCCATTTTAGAGGAGATATTTTTCATGAAAATATCCTGTAAATGCACTTGTCTTCATTTTATTACATTTTTTTCGAAAAGAGCTAAGTAGTTATGAGTTTAATAAGTTTTGAATATTTAAAAAATGAGCTTTTTCCTTTATGGAGAGTATCTAGACACATTTATTCATGTATAATCCTGCACATATTTAAATGGCTAAACATTTTTCAATCTGTGGGTTCTCTCTCGGGTGTGAGGAGTGCAACGCGCGGTGCGAGGGACGGCGAGCCGCTGCATGAACATCGCCCTCGCCTGCCGCAGCGCTGCTGCTCCAGCCCTCGTGCCCCCTGCGTTGCGCTCATTGTTCATGAAGCACAAACTTCCTGCCATTTTTGTTCTTGAATTATTGGTAACGCGAAGCTGGTACCTGGCAAGTTCATCCCTTTTGACGAAAATAGGTGTGTGTGTTTCAGATACTGCTGATTCTTACGCCAAGGCCATTCATAACCATAAATTATTTTTTAATGCGTTGAAAATATACGGCATCGTGGATACAATCTTTAAATTACGTTGTGCTAGTTGTGCTAAAGTATAACAGTGATCGTAAAACTGTGGAAGATTGTTGAAGTGTGTAGCAATTTTACAAGCCCAAGTTCATGGGAAGGCTCCTTGCATTATAAACTTGAAATAAATTTTTGCAAAATAAAATGAAATTGATTCTTGTATTAAAGAAATTTTATAAGTTAGTTATTTGTTGTCTTGCCTTCTTCTTGCTCATTTTATTAATAACGATCTGTACGTTACTTTTTCCAAAGTACTGCACGATTGCATCGCAAAAAAAGTGTCTTGAGTGAGAAAGGTCAGGAAAAAAACACTATTGTCCCTACATCGGCTTAATCCTGAAATGTCCCCCCGCAGTTGCTAGTACTTTTAGACTATCCCGTAAACATCCGTTTAGTTGCTATCTTAATCTTTAGAAAGTTATGTTGACTGTATTTTCTCGCACTAAGTTGGGCGTAAATTTCGGATTAAATAGGATACTCTGTTTTATTTATGTGATATTCATTCAATATAACTTTAAAATACATTTGGTTATTTTTTGCCTTCGCATGTTGTGTAGTTTAATCGAAAAATTGTTCTAAATGAACAATAATTTTGAAGAAAGAATCCGGCTGAAGATTAGTCCATATCAAGATCAACAAATAAACATGATTTGGAGGATGATAGTTAATCATGATTTTGATATCGAAGGCAGGGATCCATAGGTCTTTGAGTGTGAGTAGCTGTTGTACATTTATGCTGATTTTTTATTGTATGTGCTTCAATATGCATTGTAACGAGAAGCTTGTCTCCTAAACATAATCGTGAACAGTGCGGGAATTTCCTGCATTGTCCACGTTCATTTCATCAAATAAGACTTCCTCTGCTGACGTGCATAGCCAGTAACGTGAATGAAACGCGTAATGCAATGCAGTTGTGTCGCTGGGGCATTTCTTGATTTTTTAAAACGATTTCTTCTATAAAACCTCGTAAAAAATTTTCGAAAAAATATAATTTGAACACGTGAAAACTACCGTTGCGAAAATTTGCAACTCATTTGGTTATACAATCATAACAACATTGTGCCAGAACGTGAGAAACGGAACATTTGGTGATAAAGGTTTTCAATTGTGGAATGCAGTTCAATCCAATTTTTATACCCATTCAAAGCCGAAATTTTGGACCTGTTTATTTTCATTCTCTACAAAATTTTGATTGCTTGTCTGTCATCTGTCATGCTGGATGTACAAACGAGTGCTCCCGAGGACTTTGTGATATGAAGATCTTACATCAGAAGTTCTGTTGGATGAAATCTTGCTTCCCAAAAAATGTTCACGTGGGGCATATAGTTGCACTGGTGTTTGCGTGTTGCAAGTTGAAAGAGCTCTGTGTGGGATAGAGCATTAAAGCTTTGTATGGCATAGAACACCAAGAGCCTACAACTTGCCTGAGCTCACAACTTCAGTAACCCACAGCTTACCTGAGACTTCTGTACATCATGTTACACCAAAACTTTGTATAACATTCAGCACTGAGAGCTCTATGCCGTGCTTAAATGTCGATCTGCTCCTAATGCTCTGCTTAATGTTAGTGGAAAATTTTCGTGTTCAAATTCTTTTCAGATTTCCTTTCAATCTGTTTTCTATTTACTATTTAATTACTTCATCATTGAGGCAGAAATGAAAAGTTGTCATGTATTATCATATATTAATCGTTGTGATTATTTAAGGGAACCATTTTGGAGCATTTAAAGTCAAACATTAGTTTTTCCCTTTTTTTTAAAAAGAGTTTGAAATGTGTCCCCGAATGTCTGTAGAAATATCAGGAACGTATCCCAGAGCTAACGCCCCCCCAGAAGGGGGAGAGCATCCCCCTTACGGACCTTTTTTTTCATTTTTGAACCTAGAGCAATGAAATTTGGTTTACTGATAGAAAATGCAATTTAGAATCATTTATCTGTCGTGACAAAATGCGATTTTCTTGAAAAGAAAATGGGAAATCGTAGAAAACGACATTTTTTGGGGGGGTTTCTAAATGCTTCTTCTCTGACAGTTTTTGAGCTACAGTAATGATTTTAGTATCATTGGATGCAGAATAACGTGGACATTCCAATTAGTCTAATGCTTTTTCTCAAATTTCCAAATATAAATTTAAAAAATGAAAAAAATAGAGAGCAAATTTTATCTTTTGAAAAAATTCAAATTTATGACTTCATAACTTTGAAACAAAAATGAATTTTGAAAAACTATTCAATTTTTCGGAAAGCTCTTGTTTTTCACATCCAATGATACCAAAATCATTAATGTAGCTCAAAAACTGTAGGAGATGAAGCATTTTGAATCTTAAAACTGTTTTATAAAACAAAGAAGTTTTCAAGACGTTTGTTATAATATCTCCGAAGTTTACAAAGCTAGAGCAATGCGGTTTGTTGCATTTGAAAGTGAAATGTGTGCTGTAAAAATTGTATTACCGGATTTTCCAAAAACTTTATGTAACACTTTCCGTAGACTTTTTTACCCTAAAATTATATCTTTTACCCTACCTCTTTCAAAAAAATTTATGTAAATTCTGAATGAAATCAATCAAAAAAATCCCAAAAACAATTTTTGGAGCACACATTCTACTTTCAAATGCAACAAACCGCAGTGCTCTAGCTTTGTAAATTTCGGAGATATTATGAAAAATGATTTATTTTTTTTTTATCATAAGGAATAATTAATTTTCTTTGCCCCAAATGAAAAAAACTTCTTTTATAAAAGTTATTACGAATTGGGAGATCTAGTAGTCTGCAAATTTTCATAGACGTACGTCCAATAGAAAAAAGTTTCAAGTTTTTGAAAATGGTTCCCTTAACACTCGGATCGTGAAAGATTTTAGACGACCTAAAAGGATTCTGTAAAATGCAATATTCGTTGTATTGTAGCTTCAAAAAACGTTTAAAATCTGATGTTTCTTTTGCTCGGGCGGGGATAAGAGAGTCATTCAATAGAACTTTCTTTTCATTCTCATCCTTAAAACTCAACAGTCGTTACTTATCCCATTCATAAATTTACAATATGAAGAAGAGAGATAACATCGCTTTGTACAGAGCTTAAAGAAAGTCAATCTATACCCGATGAGAGTTGTGGCAAGCTATCTCATACAAACGTTGTGCAAAAGAGGAAGCTGCTCCCGTTGTTTCATCACCAAGTGTGCTTGCAAAAGCTTCCTCACCGAATTTTTCATCTGTTCGAAAGACTTTTACCTTATTTTAGAACAATCGATAATTGTTTTCAATTCTCAATGCTAACTAAAACGATCAAGTTATTTTCGTATTTCTTGTTTGTAAACTTAATTTCTCCATTTTCTGTGCATTTGTCTGGATATTTTTCATGCAAAGAGTAGACTTAGCTCAAAAACTAATTTGCCTTTTTTTCTATACCTGATTTCATCTCCGACAAAATGCTGCACTCTCTAAACATGACGTGCCCCAGTTAATTCAAACTCTCCCCGTGAACGAAACCGTGTTTTCAAAGGGTTACGTCGTACTAGTGGCACAGCTCGCCACGTTAGTGGATAGTCTTGGAAAAACTTATGCTTTGTGTTGTAACACTGCTACGACGTGAGGAGGCGTTAAAAAATCCGGTCCCATGTGTAAATGACAAAACCTTCCCTTCCCTGTATTGACTTTCCGCGAGCAGACTTTGCTTAGCACTCAGCGCACAACGCTGGAGCATCATTAGCCTGTGTTCAGTCGTTTTCTGTGTAGAACACTGCATTTTCTTCAAAACTGTCATTTCGATTGAAAAACGTTGAATCAGCAAAGCTCAGGTTTTAAAAGTGGGCTGGATGTTTTTCATGCTTCTTTTTGACTGGCACAAAAGTCAGTATTTAGGTAACTATGAAATATGATGTCAGAGGAAAATTGCGTAGATGGAGATTCGATACCAGGTGAAGAACACCTCGCCACATTTTCATCTGTGAGAGGAACAAATTCTCTCGACACCACATACCACAGCTTTACAGTATACGGAAGTCAGCTTATTCTGCTTTGATGAGAAATTCATAACTCTGGGCTACCACTCCTACTTTATGAATGAAATTTAGCGCTCCCAGGGGGAAATGTTAGGTTCCGAGCTGAGAGTTAGGTAGGCCATTTTTTTAAACGGAATGTATTTTTTGGTTTTTGCTTTGCCACGGACCATTTTTAATCGCTTTATTGTGTTTTCTCAACTTTGATCACTTTATTTTTCAACTTTCCTCTTGTTTCACAACCTTCTTTCAGTATTACCTCGTCTGTGCGTAGGGTGTGGGGACTCCCCTACCTTGCGCTTAAATTTTGCATCTTTATTCTAAATGGTCCCTTTTTCCCTCATTTATTCGGACCACCGTCCTGTCACGACGCCTTAAACGCCCTCCTTGCTGATGTAAAGAAAGCGCCGGGCGACAAAGATGTGATTTAAACTCTCGATAGAGAGAAAGAGAGAAAGAATTTGAAAATCTAGAAAGGAAATGTATTCAGAAAAAAAAAAAGAAAATATAGAGAGTTATAAGAAATAGAAAGTGTTCTACCTACTTTACATTTGCTTGATCAACTCGGGGATAATAACGACTAACTAAAAGATTGCGCGTTTTATTTGAAGTACATAATCACTTGAGTACGTGAATTTGCGCACAACACAGTACAACAATGATAATTGCGAGACCTAAGACACAAAGACGAACACAGAACAATGCTGAATGTAAATAGGAAACGTACTTTCTAGATCACCACATTATGTTTTAATGCGAGCTGCACCAAAAGGAAGATAAATAATTACTCGCTGAATTCTAAAACTTTTCCCTCTATACCAGGGCACCTTATGCTTGCATTATCTTGCGAGGCCTTGCAACGACACACGATATCACCATACCTTTAATTCACAATGATCCAAACCCTGAAATTCATTGAAACTTTACGCTTCAAGGTGTTTCTTCTTTCGCTTTTACCTTGTTCCGTCGTAGCTTCTCTGTTCCGCCTCCTTCGGTTAGTCGTAGGAAGTGGGGCATCACCCTTCCAACCATCTTTCTGGTACGTCAGCGTGTGGGGTACTCGTGACAGAATACACTGGTGCGCTATGATGTGCTGGTGCTGGGTACTGGTGCTGTGACGCGCATGGTGTGCTGGTCCTCTTGCGCTGGGTCGACTTATTCTTTGGTGCTATTCCGCACTGTGCTCTGGTACTTCGGGACTGTATTACATTGGCGTACTATAAAGTTGCGGCTGGTTACTGGTGACGTGATGTGCGTGGTACACTGGTCCTCTGGTGCTGTTGCGCATTGTGTTCCGGTACGTTAGCTCTGTAGTACACTGGTACGCTCAGATGCGGTGGTGCTGGGTACAGGTGTTGCGATGCGCAAGGTGCCCGGCATGCTGGTGCGCTGCACCAGCGGCCAACACCTTTCGTAATGCCCAGGCTCTTCACTGCGGCGCGAGCACTTTCGGGCACCCTTTCCACAAAAGACCACTTCCCTCGTTAAACGTTTTCTTATATACCAAGCCGACTTCTTTCTTCTCGATCCTTCTCGAAAACTCGACGCTCATTTCTGCGCTTTAACGAACCCCTGCGCCTCCTCCACATTTCCCCTACTTTACTCCCCAAATTTTGAGGAAGCTTTCCACGTTTCTCCCCCAATGTACCCCTGGCCTATCTGCTCCCTTCCATGCACTCCTACTTCCCTCGTGAGGGCGTAACAATACTCCTATTCTCCCTTAAGGCGCCGTTTTCGCGCAATATTTCGCCTTGTGGTTAGAGAGGCTTAAATTATCATATTATCGAATCTAATTAATCTAGTGTTTGTGCGATAGGCTTTTAAAATTAGGAATTCACATAAGAGGATATGAGTATTTGCTCAACTGTATTTGTGATGTGATTTGGAACTTTCTAGCTCGGATTTGGGAAAAGAGTTCAATTAGTTCAGAGAGTGTATGTTTAGTAAATTTATAAATAAACAGTAAATTGATACAGCAGAGGCCAAGATTTATTCCCCGCCAGAAAATCAACTAAACAATGAAGTGTTTGGGACAAAAGTGTTCGGCCAAAGCTTATTAGTTTTCAGTGGCGGGACTGGAATTTACAAAAGCAGCGTGGAGACTATTATGGTCACTGGAAACTCAATGTTTGACACCCCGTTTGTGGTATCTAGGTGTCGTGATCCTTCATCGTTGCCAGGATTTCGTTGTGAATTACGTGGATCCTCCGCTGAGATGCAATTTATTTCTTTCGTCGCGATATGTGGTGTATATCACTTTAATTTATTTTATTAATTAGGCGTGACTTATGCCCTCGCCATGATTTAATTTAATGGTAGCTACTGCTACGCCGCCACCACCCTTTGAATAAGGGAAATTGAATATTGATAATATCAAATGAATGAACTAATAGTTGATAATAGGTAACGCTTTTCCATGCCTTTTATATCTTTTCTTAACTTTCCAGAACACAGGTATTGATACACTTGTAACCAAGATGAAGATTTACTTATAAAGAATCAACTAAACGCGCATTACAATCCTAGTGAATAATTGTTCTTGTTACATAATGGTACTAACACAAGATATCGCTTGATATATCGAAATAGACCTACATTGATCCACGATCTGAGGACATTCTCGGTTTTGGTTAACAATGCGAAGCTAATTATGAAATGAGAAACTCATCTTACAGATTTGCACTCGGTAGTATTTACTCTATAATGACAAAGAGTAAGTTAGCCTGCACCCCCATTGGGCGAAGGTATAGAGGCCTGAACCACACCTCTGGCTTTTATGGTGTACCTCGCTCAACTGACCCGCGTTCCCTCGGGCTGCTGCTGCGCTTCACCAATCCTTGTGCGATCTCGAATGAACGATGTTTTATCGAAATATGAAATTCATTCTAATGCATATGGAAATAGGCCTAATTGAATCAATAATCTGTATATGAATTCCCATGATGAAATACTAAAATACAAGAAATACTCCTATAAATAGAAGAATTACGTATTAAGGATAAATTGAATGGTAGTAAATGGCAACCTCGGGCGCTCGCTGAAAGAAACGATGTTGTAACATGGTCGGTACGATGGCTGTATCGTGGAGGCTTGTTCAGATGTCGAGCTTCTAGAAGATTCTTGGTAGAGTGGGCGTACTTTTCATCTGTAGGTAACTCGCGATGAAATATCTCTTCAAATATGATGACCGACGCAGTTCTTCTTGGAGATTCGAAGTGAATACGAGGGCCAGTCGTAACATTCAACGTAATCCATAGCACAAAAAATTTTTTCTGGACGCTGGATATGATGAATCATATCATAGGTGTAGTCTCGTACGATGATCTTCAAATAAGCAAGGTTTTGTGAACTTCTTGCGTGCGCGACAGTTTTAAACACTCACCCCAAATTTCCAATGGGATTTAGGTCAGGCAAAAAGTTTTTTTGTTTGCCCATGAGACCCATGTTTTTATTGATTGCGATCCTTGCTTGAACTAATTTCACCGTGTTTTTGGGTTTTAAATTTTAAAGTCTTACGACAATGAATTAACTTGATATAATTTTGGCTGAATACTGTAGTCCCATACATTTCTTTATTTAACTGATTTTCTGGTTTAGAGTAATATTCATTTTTGGATATGTTCTCTGAACTCCCTGAATTTTGTACCTCAAACTGGAGCTCAAAATTATTAAATGACACTAAATATGGGGTCGTGCAATTAGTTACGTAGTTATGGCACTGAAAATATATTTAGGCCCATAATGTGTGAATTTCTTCCAGTATTTCGGAAAAACGTGAGAGGAGGACACTCAGTGGCGAAAAAAGTCACGCACTGCATTTTTACCCATTTGAATATTTTGTATTATTTGATTTCGGAGTTCATTTATTTCAGTGAAACTGTATATGACATTATTCTAGGAGTTCTAGTCAAATAATAAATAAATTTTAAAGCGCTTACAGAATTTTAAATTTCTGTAAGCGCTTTAAAATTTATTATCAGAAATTTATTTAAAATTTATCGAAGAAATTAAGACCCGTGGAAAGAGCCTGTCAGCATTCTATTCAGGACGCATCATTTTTTTTTTTTAAAAAGGGAAAATCAGCTCAGAACTACTTTAAAGTAACCGGTATAAATATCACAACAATACAGACAACAAAAGCACGCTGGAAACAAGATGGCGAACTCGGTTCGTCTCGTGAAAATTGTGGAAAGCTAACATTCTGGATAACCGTGACAGACGCTCTTTGAAGAGATTAAAGAAAAACCGAGTTCATCTACCCAAGTGATAATTAGCGAGTAATGTGAAGATCCAAAAGCAATTTCTCAAAAAACTGTGTGTCGAAAGTTGAACAAAAGCAATTCAAACTAATGCAAATCTACTAGGCAGCCGCCAGTTTAACACTTCGCCCACAATTGGTTAATCTGAAGTTCAATATTCAACTCAAGTTTAAATGTAATTGAAGCAAACAATTTTGAAATTAGCAAGCATTGACTAGATCGTACCTTTATTATGCTTAAATTAAGTATTATGAAAATTGAGTTTGTGACTCCTGGTCGGCCAGCAGTATTATGGAAATCCCCTCCATGGCCACCGGTGGCTCGTAAGTGTTAATCAGCAAAAAAGAGAAAATGCTCGTTGTTGGCTCGATAATAACGGGATTGGAATATTGAGAATAGAAAGCATGCCATGTGCTTTGATGAGTCTAGATCCACTCTCTTCAGAACGATGGGCGAGTTAGGACATGGCGACAGCCACATGACGCTATGGATCCGTCTAGCGTCGCCCCAACTGTTCAAGCATCCGGAGGCCATGTGATGCTTTGGGGCTGTTTTTGTTGACGTGAACACGGATCTCTGCCACTCTTTGTTATAACAAAATGAACTCCCAGGACTGTTAGCAAGTACTTTCTGACCTCGTTCACCCTTGCGGGGAGTATGATTTTCCTAATTGCTGCAGGATCTTTTAGGACAGCCATGTTCACATCTATGGGGTTGAAATGTTCAAGATTGGTTTATTGCAAACTAGAGAACTTATGAGCACATGAACTGGCCACTCAAATCTCCTGATTTGAACCACATTGAAATTATTTAGGATGAGCTTGAGAAGAACCTGTTTGACTTACCGCCCCTTGTTTCAACATTAAGTGCTTTGGTAGACACGTCACTTCAATTATGGCAAAAAAGCTGCAAAAGATCCAGAATCTTATAGGAATCAATGTCAGGTAGCTTGAAAGCTGTAATTTGAGCGAAATGCGATTCAATTGCTTACGAATGAATATTTGATTTACGTGACTTTTCTTCAGCCACTTAATGTGTAATATTTTCCTTTGGAGATTTTATCTAGTGGGATGTTGAACTTCCCCGAACGTTTTTCCCTTACTAGAATGTGCAGTCGTGTAAGAGAGAAGCGTATTATCTTAGTTTTACAGAGAGAGTCTTGTCAAATTTACCGTTGCGAGGTCTTGCCATAACGGTGGAGGAAGCGATCAGCTCATCGCTTTTATGGGGCTTACCTGAATAAATCGATCTACCGATTTAAGGTATTGAGCTTTGTAATGAAGGTAGCACGATCACTCAGTTCGTACACAGTGTCCGTATAAAAACTCAATGCATTTTGAACGCCAAAACTGTGCACTCAAATTAACGTATCGATTTCACGTGCTCTTCTCTCATAAAAACATAGAGGGAGCTGGTTCTGGTGGAGTTCAATAGAGCTCGCATTGCGACTTAGTTCCCCAGTACACTACTCTTCAGTTAGCTCTCGGCAAATTCCTGTTCAAAATAGTCACCCTGTTAAAAATGGTCACCCTGTTCAAATGGTCACCCTGTTCAAAATGGTCGTCATGATTAGAGCAGGCAGCCATCAAATTGCTCATCATTCGCTTGTAGGCAGCGCCGGCACTGCGCTAAAATATAAACTCCACAGTAGCTGCCCGCGGCTCACGGCTCGAAGACCGTCCGGTTGGTGGCTTGTGTGCGGATGCTGTGCGCGGGTCTCCAAGAGCAAACTGCGCAAATGACGACTGCAATTTTTAATTGGGATGTAATTCGTTTCATACCACTTCTTATTGTCCTGTTTTGCACTTTCTCGGATACTTAAGCGCGTCTTTACCCCTTATTGTGTTCCGAATGGGCCGCACGGAGGTTTCAATGCAAGATAAGATTTGAGCACGGTCCTTTCGCTTCAGTATAGCTACAATCTGCTTGTACTCGCAGACCTGCCGGTGCCAAAAATGGGTATTTAAAACCTGGAAAAGTAGCCATCGATCCCGTCCGTGCTGTGCCATCAAAAAAAATCGTGTTCTGAGGAACTCAAAATTCCTTACCGTCCTGAAAAGATCCAAAGCAAAAAGTAATAAAAGAACCAGCCATAACATGCGTCGGCTTTTATGAGTATTTATGAGTATTTTATGAGTATTTTGCCACATGCAAAAACGACGCTTTCAGCAAGAACAACGCTGTGGATTATTATTAGCGAAGAGCTCATTTCGGGTTTTCTCTTACTAGAGTTGTTCTAATTTTAGTGCGTGTGTAGTGCTAAATTAAAATTCTATTTCTTCTTTTTCAGAATATTCTGGTTCATTCTTTGTAAAGAAATTAAAAATTTAAAGTACGTTTTAAAATTTGTAATTCCAATTTGAATTGCTTATGGTAGCTTGTCTTGCTTTTCGTATTGTAGATTACACAAGCGACTCCTGTCAAATAATGGGCAAACTTCACAAAACACTCGAGTCTTTTATGTGCTTTGATGCGAAGTGCCGTCAGGTGGGCCCTGGCCACTTGGGCGGTATCGGGGAACCTCTCCAGCGAGGCCCGTCGTGGCCCAGGTTCATTCAACTGCTCCAAGAATCCCAAAATATTTATAAACAACCTAATAAGCTCCTCAACAGCGTGCTCAACTATTGGCTCCATTACATTTATCAACACCAAAAACTGATAAAAACGTTGCTTTCAAAGCTCTCTGTTAGACGCAGAATCAAGAAGGCTTCTTAGTTACTTCATAAAGATTTCTTAGCCTGTGAGATGAATACTTGAGGAAAAACGTGGATATTTTTCATTATCTGGCACAACACATCAAAACACCTAGATGATTTTATTGCGTCATTAGTACAATTTATATTCACCTTGGTAGAACTGCTTATTTATTCACTAAATATTTTATGATGTAGACCAGTATACGAAGCTAAAGAACGAAATCTATGTATTTCGTGAAAATTATGGTTATGTAAAAATGCAATTTCAAAAATTTGTAGCTCATCTCTAAAACGCACCGCGACAATGGAGGACTAAGTTCCCAAGAACAAACGAAGTTTCAGAGCATTAAATTCGATACTTCTCACAAAAATTGATTTTGTTTCGGGAGAGACTTTTACACATAATTTGACCTTTTTCTATGATTTGCAAGGACAATTTTAAGATTTTCCGCAAATTGTCTGTTCCCAAATACAGTGGGAGGGACATAAGCAATTGTACGCACGAGATTTTGCGTTTGTTAAAATGATAGTAAGCCCAACGTACACCAAACATTGGCAGATTATACTTTTAATGATTGAACCATTGATGTAAAATACAACATCAAGTCTTTCAAGGTCGCGGATTCAATTTGATGTACAACAAACCATTATGGTATATAACTCAAGTTTTCATCAAAGCAATTCGAAAGCTTTACCTTTTTTAAACCTCGGGGTCGGTTTTCATGTGTTGAAATTAGGCGTTCGCAAGTTTGTGGTGATACATTCGCCCATTTTTGTATGCTCATTGCTTTCAATTCTGCAAGATTCTGACTTCTTTGCTTGGTCCGACTTTTCAGTATTCTCCCAAAATGATGTTCAGTTGACTTAGTGACCGCAAAATTAGTGACCTCTTAGTGAAAAATAATATGTCTGCATCCAGGGTTATTGATCTGAACAGAGCCGGTGTAATTTGCCAATTTAAGTGTGACAGAAAAGAATGTAAGTCTCTTAATAAATGTTACATTGGCTTGACCAGGATGACCCTGAGGCAAAGATTAACCGCCCATAAATGCCAAGGTTCTATTTTCAGCCATTTCCGCATTGACCACAGTTGCAAACCATCAAATGAAGATCTATACCCTAACACAAAAATCCTATATGACGTAACTAAAAAAATACACATTCAAATTATAGAAACGTTACACATCCATACACTTCCCCCAAGCCTGTTCTCAACGAAAACACGAATGACTTTTTTGCTCTAAAGTTATTTTCTAAAACCGCAGCTTGGTAGTCCGAGGCAGCTTATCGTTCTGTCATTTCGCCCCTATCGCTTGTCCAATGAGCATCTATAGTGTGCAATACCGTTACTGTACCTGATCTCGTGTATACATACTTTTGTTGTACAAACTTTATATCTAGTCATTTATAAAATATTTTTGTGCTGTGATTTCACCTTCCATTCTAGTCTCATATAGCTTAAAAATTAGATTTACATTTTACCAATGTGACTGATCTATTTTCTGTACATTTTCAGCCTGATAATGATGTTTGAACATCGAAACGTTGCGTTTTATAGACTTCATAGGTAGTACATTTTAACTATTGACAGTGTTCCAATAAAGAAATGTTGAGTGAATTTCTTCGCAATTTATCACATGATGAACTTCAATTGACTCGACGTCCTGCAAGTTGTTCAGCTCCTGGAGAACATTGATTTATTTGCTTATTTGAATATTTGCGAGTTTATTTTATCGTGTGTTTAGTGTCGTTGGCCTGTTGGAACGTCCACTCGCAGTTTTCGAATGCACGGCTTGCAGTTCGGATGGAGATTCTTCCACAAAATTAGACGATACATGGCTCCATCCATCTTACCTTTGAAGATGTTGAATGTATCAATGCCCTGTAAGGAAAATCAACCCACAAACCATGGTGTAACTACATCCGTGCTTCACAGTTGATAAGTATTTTCAAGGTCCAAATTATTTTCGGCTGACTCCTTTGTGCTCCTAATACAACGAGCGACATCTAATTCGAACAATTCAGTTTTGGTTTCATGAGGCCATAGAAGTCTCGAAAACCGAAAATCCCTAGAAAGTGATGATAGTGTAAAATTATAGGCACTAGTATACGCAACCTGTCAAAAATGACGGGATTTTAAATTTCTGTAGATGGATCTTCAAGATGTGGATGACAAACAAATATATCCATCCTAATAGTACCTGGGATTAAACCTTTCCCATACCTGTGCAATGGTGAACCTCAAATTCGATCATTAAGCATCCTTCAAAGCGAGAGAGACGGGCCAACCGACCTATAATGCGTTCCATGGGATTCCCATTGTAATAACATTGGAGAAATAACTCACCCAAAATATATAAATTTATTTATTTATTTTAAAATTAAATAAAATTCATTCATAAATGTAATGCATTTTTGACAGCTTGGGAGACATTATAGAAAGTGATGAAAATTGTGGTTATGGTTGAACAAAATAAGGGCGAAATATGTTCCATGTTTTCTGTTAACTTGTGGATCGAGAGTTATTTCAACTTGACGTGTTTCAGAAAGATAGAATATCAAATGTCTGCAAATGTGATGTTTTGCTTCGCTTCAATGTCATCGATATTTGTTTGTGGTTAGCTGTTCATTAACTAGATTTGAGGAGGAAAATTCAGCGCTGTTGTGGCATTCTAAATGATGAAGTTTTATCTTTTTTGATTTCAGGATGGCACCTACACAGTCACTCTCAAGATCGATCCTCACGGCTACTTCTTGTACTGGAATCATGACTCGGATTCTTTTGTAAGTTTTTTTATCTGCTAATCGAGAATGTATTTAAATAGTATCACATAAATTTTGCTGTAGTTGCTAAGATGCTCTCCCTCTTCAGTGTTTCAGTAAGTATTTTTCAAATCCGTGAAAGTTTTCCGTGAAAGAAACGCAGCGAGCTCGAGTGACCTCACAAAGAAGGGCTTTCTTTGAGCAGGCTGTCAGACAGTATAGTTTGCACGTCATATTTGAACTGAGGCCCACGTCCCGTGAGCCGCCTTCTCAAGCCTCTGAGTGGATGCGTCTTCTTTTGAGCCGATTCTTTCGGCTGGTCTTTGACCCGTCGTGTGGAATGAATTCAGTTCTGTGCGGCGGCAGCGTGCCAACCCTCAAACATTGTCGCACTCAATGCGTCGCACTCACTGTACGTGTCATAAATATTTTGAAAACCATACCTATTGAAGAGTGCATAGCTGTACGTACCTAAAAATTCAGTGTTGTACTTACTGCTCGCTGCACACGTTGTAATACACTAAAAGAGCAATAATGATCGTTATAAGTAAATATGTACACTCCTGCACTGCACGCTCACCACCAGATCACTGCACGCTCACCACCAGATCACTGCACGCTCACCACCAGATCACTGCACGCTCACCACCAGATCACTGCACGCTCACCACCAGATCACAGCACGCTCACCACCAGATCACTGCACGCTCACCACCAGATCACAGCACGCTCACCACCAGATCACAGCACGCTCACCACCAGATCACTGCACGCTCACCACCAGATCACAGCACGCTCACCACCAGATCACAGCACGCTCACCACCAGATCACAGCACGCTCACCACCAGATCACAGCACGCTCACCACCAGATCACAGCACGCTCACCACCAGATCACTGCACGCTCATTACCAGATCACTGCACGCTCACCACCAGATCACTGCACCTGAAGTGGATCAGTACATGCAAAAAGTGTGTTGTAGTGCACAGTAATGGGACATAAGCATAACAAAAATAGTCTCTAAAGATAAACCTGCAACAGATAGTTAGAGATAAATGACATTCCAAGGACAACTGTGCTGGTGGGGGTTATGGCGAATATAAATATACGAATAAAAATTCTTCTAAAGTAATTCTTCGGTATACATAAATTCTCATTTCTTAAACATATGTTGCATTGCAGTAAGGATATAAAAAGTGATAGTTTTGAAAAATGTATCAATTTTTAAAAAGGAATACGATGGTCCTGGTTAGTAAAGTGGAAGAATGATCTGTACATTTACTTTCTTTTAGCAGCCTTATGTTTCATTATAAGTTCTTCAGATAGGCCTCTTTTCTAGGCCAGAAGTAGGGCCAAATGAAGTGAATTTAAGTCGTTTATAGAGCAATGCAGATATCGAAAAGCAGATGTAGGGAAGAAAAGTGTCAAAATAATACTACTGTGTACTACTGCTTCATTCAAGGGGGTACACATTCATGAGTGCCAAATCACCTTACTGCATAGTGCAAATGCAAAGTTATATTTTGCCAGTTATTTTGTTCCACAACAGGTGAGACCCATGTAGATGGAACTGATAAGGCATTGGACCCGGAGTTGTGTTAATTGAAATCGGCAAAACAAAAGCAACCATGGGCCACTCCGATGTCAAGAGAAAAACAACTAGGTCGTCTGCTCTGGAGCTGTTTGAGAGCTTCATGCTCAGCATCGCTATGAAAAGTTTGCACCACCAGTCCACTGCCAGGATTGGTTTGCTGTAATAATTATCATAAAATTGTTCTTCAGATTGGATCCTAAAATGTAATCGTATAGCCTATCTCTCATGTGAGGTTAAATGACAGGCAGGGATTAGGACCCTGAAAGTAGCGAGTTATTTGAAAGAATTCGACACATTACTGCCGCATAGCAAATAGTGTTAAAAGGGAATGGCTTCGGCACATTAAAGTTTCTAGCAAAATTTTACGTGAGCAAAATTGAACTCAGTTTGTTACTCCTGTTGTTGATATAATGCCAAAATATAAAGAGTACGGATGATTTGGGGGTTGTGAACAATCGAATATTTGTACTGCCAATGAAGTTGTTAAAAATCCTAGTTTGAAAATTAAAATTTTCCCCTAACGAATGAGGAACAAACATTGAGGGAAAGTGTTCAAAACGAGCTGTTGTGCAGTTGTTGGGAGGGTTCAGAAATAGGAGGAGAACGAGGAATAATTATCATTTAGGGTCCCTGAAAAGTGTTGGAATATAAAGTGTTTACACGACAGTTGAACATTTTGACCAGGCGAGCTTGTGATTTGGCGCATTTGTGATGGTATTTTTAATTTGAAAACTTGTATATGACCAAGAAAAATATTTTCAAGATCATCAAGCAAATTTCGTTGCCTTGAGATATTAACAGTAAGTATTTTTCGCACAACAAAATATATTCTGTACAGGAACCAACTTCATTGATAGCTACCAAACACCTTGCGGACGTCAGAATACAGACTGATGTACAACATCGTTTCGACCGGACTTCATCATTGCAGGATTTCTTTCTGTTAAACCAGACCCAGCTCTGACGAGAGAAACATACGCTCAGCCGTGGAGCTGCATGGAGACCTCTTCGAAGCTCCAATAAACTTCAAATAAAGAAAAAAAAAAAGATCATTGCAGGAGGCCATCATGCTTGATTTGCTGCGCTCACTGTACCAGTAACGTAGTTAATACGTTTGTACATAGTAACATATCAGAGCCAGGTAGTTAATAAGGTACACTGGGTTTTGTGCTCCAAATGCTCTGATGGCCGTCATAACGCAAACACGTAAGAATTCTAGTCATTAGTGCCAATTCTGTGCGAATGCTGTGCTTTAGTAATGAAAAGTGGACCAGGTAATAAATGTGTAGAACAGAAAGATACTCTATTAATTTGAGAATATTTGGAAATAGTTTAAATTTTGGAAAAGATTGTGATCAACGTTTATTCGACTGTTATGATTAATTACTAGGGCATTTTATAGAACTAATTATCCACAGGAAAAAATTGCAGGAGAACCTCGCTCACTAAAGTTTGGTTTAGCGCACCCAGCTTTTTTTAACCACGCATTGCAACGATTCTGTTTTTTGATGATCTTACGCGAACATTAATCTTCGCGGAAAATCTTTTTTTACAATTTTATTCCTTTACACGCGGTAGACTTCTTATCTTCTTCAGATGATATTCACGCTCGAACTGCCTTTTCTACTACAATATTTCTAAGGCTTTCTATGCGGCTCCTGTATTTGGTTAGTTCCATACTTTATATTTGGTGTGTGCTATTCAATTACCATTTTCCCCTCAGTCTTTGCCCTCTTCAAACCTGTCCGGAAAAAAATTTAGGCCAATGTTAAACCGTATTTTCAAATATGACTCAGACTCCTATTCATAATATGGGAAGTTTTATTGACCTATTTTCTGAATTTAGTTGTGGCGCCAATATTGGTGTGAAATTTTAAGGTCCCTCTCAAGTGCTCGAGTTACTGTGTATAACTAACGAACTTCCCTCGCCCTGCTGCTGATCTTTAATCCCAGTCAGAAGCTTGTGTACGCCTTTGATGGCCTTCCTTGGCTGTGGCCTAAACAAAGGTAGCTTCATCGATACGCTTCCCAAACTTAGCATGTCGGCTAAGTTTGCATTGTCGCTACGGTTGATTTGTCAGGTTGGAAGGAGCAGAATTGAACAAGTCTTCACTCCTCGATTACATTTTATCCTATCTAAGATGCGTGAAAAATCTAATAAAACGATAATATATCAACTTGAACGCAATAGTCTATTTAAAATGAAAGTTATGAAATAATGGAAAAGCTACACATGAATGTAGGTGCGTAATGAGCAATTTACCGAGTTGAACATACATGTACTACTACGTAGTGGATGTGTCAAATCTCTAGCCGTTCGTTCGAGCATAAAAAATAGTTTCCTTATTAGCCCATTCCGAAAGAATGGTCATTACATGCTTGCCTTTTTTTCATGATATTCCGACTTATCAGTTACACTGTACGTGACCTTTCTGAAAGCAGTCGTTGAGATGTATAACTCCGAAAATTCGGGTAGAAATTGGCTTCCAGAAACTACCAGCGACATGGTGCAAGGTCCCGAGCTGAAGGTATAGGTAGGCTCTTTGGCGAAGTGAAAAAAGTGTTTTATTTTTTATGGATCATCTTTTGGGCATACTGGTGTACTTTTATCAGTAACCATTCCCTTCTCCTTCAACTTTCATCTTATTCCATTAACTTTTCCTTTCTTACAGGTTTATGTGCAGTGTGTTGGAACCTACTGTGTGCATAGATTTCCCGTTTCCTTGATTGTATACTAAATGGGTCGTCCTCCTTTCTCTCTCGGGAACATTTTCGTTGTGGTTAGGAAGGCTTTCTATAGCTTATAATCTCAATCTTGTGCTAAAGCTTCACGCGCATCAATGTTTTCTCTGAACTTCTGATTTCACGTCTCATTGCGAATAAAATTGGCCTATTCATCTTCTATACTTACTCTTGAATGGTTTAGGTATTCCCTGAACTGCTCTCCTGTACACATTTCATTCCATTCGATTTATTACAGTGTGAGTTCGACTTCAAATGTAAGAATGTGTCGCTAAAGTATTATCTCTCAAAACACGAATGTATTTTAACTATCAAAACATCTTTTTTTCATTGAGTATCAATGTTTATCAAAGCCGTACAATCTCAAATTCACACTTACGCTTTGAGTTATTTCAGTGGCGCTTCTCGAGCAAAACGTAATTTTTCTGCTATTTCTGAATCCCGCCGCAATGGTGTTACTCAACGCAATTTCCTTGACCAATCTTTTGCCCAACCTTCCCGAGATCTATATTTTCAGTGCTCATCAGATTTGAAATGACAATTACCTGTATGAGTTTTTGTATTAGTTCAGCTCTCAGTACTGTTAATCTATAGAACTAATAGGTACTAGTGCAGCTCATATTAACTCACTAAATTTTGAGGTATACTAAGAACTATTTTTTATTTTCGGATCGTACATTAATGCATACTGATGCCATTCCTAGCGAGATCGATAAAATACCCTCAGAGAAATATCATTTATTCAAATAGTTTATATCAGTCCTACTGCGCATTTCCGAGTGAGATCATGCAGGCCTTCAGTGAGCCTGCCAACTTTTATCCTGAGGGCTTGTTCTTTTAGTTCAATCGAGACCATTCTAGAAGATGAATAAGTTACAGAAACAAGGAACAGGGGCACGAAAACTAACTTTGAGGGTTAGGACAGCAGCGAGGATCATCATTTCAATCCCCAGCTGAAGAGTTCAATTAGAAGAGATCCAACCTGAACGGTAAGTCGCTTGCCTCGCCAAGGCAGTCCGACAACCTAAAAAAAAGACTTGGAATTCTAGCGTGAGACTTGCGACTCACCTCGCTATTCTTAGATAGGTAAAAGGTTGGAAAGTATGAACATCACCTAGTATTAAGTAAGGGTAATTTTCCTGACATTAACTTTGTCGTGTTTTACGCTTCAGCTACCCTACGTCGTGTTTAAATAAACGTTACGAAGAAGGGTTCGTTTGGCCAACGATCACCTTCGCAAAAGAACCGTTATCAAAAATACATTCTCGTCGATACGAACAGCATATGCTTAGCTCTACGAACATCGCCAAGGACATCGCAGCCAACGGTTACTACATCGACGAGCGTCGATTGAAAGCTACGCCCACGGCCACGCTGATACCCCACTCTGGGAATGCCACGTCACCAACGTGAAAGCTGTATTGCCGGACATTTCCAACTCTCTTCATATAATGAAAAGTAAGGCGAAAATCGCTGTACGAATAGTCATTTTATTAATACAAATAGAATAGTCTAAATGAATAAAATTGAACGTTTCGAACTGAACAGTTCATCCTCAGCAAAAGAAAAAGAATTCTGCGAAAAAACGAAACGAATATGAGTAAATTAAAACTACACTATACAAAAGAATAATACAACAAAGACAGAAAATAGTGGATCTAAAAACTAAAATAAAAACTAAAACAACTAAAAACCTAAACAAATGATCATGTATTTGTTATGAAAAGGGGAAAAGCACTTTGAGTATCATTTAATGGGGGTTTGAGCTTAAAGATATATAGCGATTCAAGGATGCGTAAATCTATCATGTGAGGGGCACCTGCAAGGATTTTAAAATGATTCACGGAAACAGGGACGTTACAGTTTTCAGCATGGGATCGAACAGAAGATAATGGAGGAGAACCAAGAGGACGACCGGTTCTACAGCTGCGCCCAGCGTGCTCGGCTACTCTGGACATAAGAGTACGACAGGTGGAACCTATGTACTGTGATTCACAACGTGAACAACTAAACTGGTAAATCACAGAGGAGCACATAGCAGGGGGCAGCTTATCCTTAAAGTGGAAAAGGGAACCGATTGTAAAATTGTTGACAAGAACAGAATGAATTTTAAGTTGTGGAAAAAACTCATTGATTAGGAGTTGAACCTCCTGACTTAACTTAATTGACTGGTGTCCAAAGTAAGGAAGCTTGAGGAAAAACTTCTGTTGATTACATGATAGCAAAATTAGACCTAAAATTCCTGACTTCCTGCAAAATTTAAAATATATTTCCAAAATTTTTGCGCTTCCGGCTGTACAGAAGATCTCTGCAGACTGCAGCTTTCAACCGTTCCTGGCATTCCAAACTACTGCTCCGTGAAATGAAGAACAAGAAGAAGACTGTCTGCAACCTTACGACGAAGCTAGACGAATGCACAGCGTCATTATCTTCTTTCTCGCCGCTTGATCGGGTCCTTGTCCATCGCTACGTTG